>JACGWL010000006.1:1660223-1910536 GCA_034509725.1 Sesamum angolense | reverse complement strand
TTCAACCTATATCCATGCGAACATATATTGAACTAACACAAGGTTATGAATTCTAAAAAGAAGTCCTACTAACCTGAACATATCAGAGGCAAAATAAGGAGAGTCATCTGGCAAGTCCATTAACATTAGAAAGTCTAAAGAATTGATCTTCTCAATGCGTCCTTGAATAGAGAGTAATGGCCTTAATGTTTTCAATTCCATCAGATGATATAACTGTCATAATAACAATCAATTAGTCATTTCTTCATCCAAAAGCATGAGAGCCGCCTTCATTGTAAGCAGGCCACTCATTAAGTTGAAGGTACTGCTTCTGCAACAAACAAGTTAAGAATTAGTGAAAAAAACCTGAGAATCTTCGCATCTTTTTTTATTATTTAGAGCTGCCATTAGCATGGTTTGTATGAATGTAATTGCTTCAGGGCAGAACTTTTGGGATTGTCTACTGACGTGCAACAGTTCCCCAAGTCAGTAGGAGATCAAGAAGAGTTGATCAAGTATATATAATCGAAGTCAACACAGGCGTGTAGGCATGAGGAAAGGAATGTGTGCACTTAAAAAATAATTATGCATAGACTGCCAGAGTTTTTCAATTGGTAGCCATTATCCCAAAAGTTATGCCAGAGAGGCACCTGAAATGCTAATAACAATGATTTTTGGAAATATTTTGCACCGTACTGTGGAACGCTCAAGATGCCAAAGGCAGGCAATATTGACATTATGCACCATAAAGTTTTGTAAGATGAAAGAGTAGAACAAATTAATACTCACAGAGAGCACCATTGAACACAAGAAGGAACCAATTGCAATATCTCGACCAGAAGTTATAGGACAGCGCATGAGATATTCAGACATCAACAAGATAGCAGGGGTCATGACAGCATGCCGGAAATCAGAACAGGGGAAGATCATGGACCACAGCCTCAACAGAAAGAGTGTCTTGAGAGAAGGCCAACAACTTTTCCCTGTCATGGGAGAAGAGTCAGGGAGCAGATAAAAAAGAATGAAATGAGAGACCCATGTGTTGGCTGAAGATCTCTGGCTCTTTAAAGTTTTAAAGAACAGTATTTTGATCCATACTACAGCCAACCTGTAAGCTTGACATCTTCACAAAAATGAGTACGGGTACGTAGCAACCGTTGACGAGCACATATGGCCGCAAAGTATGGGATCTCTGTACTCATCTCCATCAGCGGCTTGACAAGCATATTGAGCAACTTGAAATTCAACAGTTTTTTGTTTGCCAAAACAGCGAAGTATTGCAATAAGACGCCATAAAATACCTGCAAATAAATTCAATGCATATATTAATGACAAATGCTTATACATTCTCCTTGGGGGGGTGGGGGTGGGGAGGGGACATAAAACTGAAATGAACATACTTGCATTTTTTTCCTGTTCTCTGCAGCGATGGTGATTGCATTATACGTCCGAATTCGCCTTATAGCTTCCAGAATTTGATCATTGGAGCGATTCTCCAACAATGCACTAAATTCTTCGATACTTTTTGGAGCTTCAATTGTATAGGGAAGCTCCCCTTTTATATCCAAACCCTCTTAACATTTATTTTTACTTTGGAAACACCTGCATTGCCTTTTTGTTTGCCTCTACTTTCTGATATTTTCTTCTGGTCTATCATATCCACCCGTTTCACAATACCATCATCACCCTCTCCTTCATCGTCATCTTCTTCATCATCATCATCATCATCTTGTTCTTCTTCCTCCAAATTAGTTTCAATATTGTCATCATCACTCTGTTCCCAGTCCTTGAGAGATTGAGCCTTGTCATCTTCATCATGGTCCCCATCAGATCCTTCCGCCTCCTCTTCTTCGCCGTCCTCCTCCTCCTCCTCCTCCTCCTCCTCCTCCTCTCCTCTTCATCTTCTGATTCCCCAGAACTAGCAGCATCATCACTCTCCAGCTCACTATCATTCTTTCTTCTAAGGATCTCATCAATCCAGCCAACTTTAGTTCTTGGTTTGTCCTCATGAGAGAAGGAATCACCAAGATCATCCCCAGATATATGTCTAATCTGCTTAGAAGATTCAACATCATCTTCTTCAGAACTATTGGCATCTTCATTGGTGGAATCATCAGCACCAACCATCCTCTTCTGACGCTCTTCCTGAACCATAGGTACATATGTATGTTACTTTTACTGCTATACATTATTTCTTCCACTGAATATCTACCTTTTTCCGGGTTTAAGCTTTATTGGCGTTATTTAATGATAATTACAGTATAAACCAAAATCTCGAGAAAATGTATATAGAGGGACCAAGTTGACATGTGAAATCTGAGATACCTTAAAAAAATTAATCACTTCCACTTTATCCAATTGATAAAGATAAATACAAGGTGCGTAAGTGGTAAATACAGAATTATGAGAAATCTCAGAGTGGCATGTGAAAAGAAAAATAATGAACCATAAAATGTGCTAAACCCAAATCATGTGTCCAAACTGAACTATACCTCCAATTGCTCTAGACGCTCTTTCTCCTCTTGAGCTAACTCTTCAGGTGCCTTTGTCCTGTCGGAAGGCCGAGCCCGCATATCAAGTGCCATTTCACCAACCAGTTTGTCATAATGATCAGGTTTTTCCTGTAAAGATCAATGACCACTCATATTATCAATAACTGTAAAAAATTAACAGAAGAACCATAAAAAGCAATTGCATTTCCATGCATGAACCCATTAAGTCAAACGGCTGGAAATATTATCAAATGAAGAAGAAAAATGTAGAGGATTGGGTTTTAAATTTTTATCTTTCTGGAAAAGCAGCCAGAATTAGTTGTTACAACCATAAATAAAATATTATGAAAGAAAGAAGCAAAGTGATAGGAAAAGATTTCCCATTTTTCTTTTTTTCTAAGAAAATCGGTGAGGATTAGTTATTGCGGCCATTGTCAAACAATACTCAACACAGTATGCAGGAAAGGCATAAAAATTTTGCAAAGTAGACATGTACCTGCTGAGGGGGAACTTTGTTCTGTGCAATGTTTGTTTCCTGTTTCTTTGCATTGTCATTTGAGATACTGTTGTTTACAAGAGCTTTGAGAGCTCTCATTTTGTTTGGTTGCGTCAGTGACAAGAGGGCCTCAGACTGAACTAATGATGCAAAATCTTGTCCAACTGTTCGATAAACTGTTCATTTTCTTCCTTATCCTTTGCTTTTTGAGCCTGATAGGACGCCAGCAGGTAAGACATGAACAAGTACAGTAGTTTCACAGGCAAATGATATTTTATAAATCACAAAGAAATCACAACCTTGAAGAACTTGCTTTTAAATATAATATATCCTCCATCACTTCTTTCTTGCTCTTCTGCCTCTGAAATAAGAAAGATGTAACCCAATTAGAAGCTGAATTAGACTAGTCTTGTTTGAGGAAAATAAAAGTTAGTTTCTTAGATATATTGTAGTTCATACTTTAGCAGGAGTTGTGGTGATATTTCGTCTAAAGGGAATGAATTCAGCACAACCCCAGAACAACCAAAAGGATTCTATAGAAATCCATCCTTTTAGGCAACTTAAGGATGATGGATCCTACCTACTCTCAGAAGATAAATGCAAAAACCCAGAAATTGGTTTCCCCTAATAAGGAGAAAAATCATACACCTAATAAAGAAAGAATGTTCAATAAGTTTAAGATACTTGAGGCGAGTGCCAGGAGTCCAGAGAAAATAATTAAAACATTAATTTCATAAATCATGAACATTAGGTCATGATATGGAGAAATTTACCACAGCTAATTATTCCACAGCCCTTCCACCAGAGCAAATGAATAAAAACTAAAACTGAATGAAAAGAAGAAATGAGGAACTGCCTTGCTCATGTAAACAATTGAGTCCATCCTCATTTTGACATGATAACACCCAAAATAAATGATAGCACAAAATACTTCAACCTATAAACCCAGGTTAAAAATATCAAATGAGTAGATGAAGCTGGGTAATTATCCATCTCATTTTGCAGAGAATTCATGCTTGAATAGCTTAGGTATTTGGATGGACCAAAATAATTCTCTAATGTGAGTGACACAATTTGTTTTAGCTAAGAGACAATGCAAGATCCAACAGAGACGATTATAATGACTGGATGTCAGAAAAAAAGAGAATCTGGAGAATGTCCGTGTGTGCGCATTTGGGGGGGGTGGTGGAATTGTCATGTGGCATAAAATTAATCTCACATTTTCCTCTCCTGCTGATCTCAACTCCAAATCAGGTTCTGCCTCATGGTTATTAACTCGTCCCAGCATCAACTTTTCTGCACAGCAATATACAGGCCGATAAAAATATAGAGGACCAAATCAGTCAATCAATGTGTTTCAGTGCTCCTTATCAAGCCATTAGATCAAAAACGTCTGAATAATAACTGCTCTGCAAGGTCTAGCTTGAAAAACAGAAGTTCATTTATATGAATCCAGGTCCGGCTAAGAAATATGATATTAAAATCATAGTCAACTTAAGACAGTCTAAGTCAAATACGTGAAACAAAACCAGCGCCAAATATAAAACCAATATGTTTGAGATACCAGGAAACCGAGGAATAGAACAAATACATCAGTTGAAATGATGATTGATGAGGAAAAAACAAGAGTGGAAGAGGATCTTTATAAACATTCAGTTCACAACAAACAATAAAATGTAAGCAACATGAATCATTATCCCATTGCAAGACCCACACCTATACACACACACAACCCAAGTCAGAAATATAGCATTTGTTGTGAACTGAAAGCAGAACAATCACACTGCAAAGCAAACACTTACTGTCACTCCCAACTGATTGGTCAGCTTCATCCTCGTCCAATGGTTCTTCATCTTCAAAATCATCTCTTTCCAGGAAGTAACCACTGTCTTGAATCTCAAATTCATCTTCCTCCCCATCAGACAGATTGTACTTGCTTTTCTTCTTCAATTTTAACTAATCACATGCCAACAGTAATAGAAGATATTTCAACAAAGATTTCTCACACCCACATAACCATGGACAAAAAAAATAAAGACGATGATGCTTCGGTGATTAGTTTCTGTCATTTTCTAGGTTGCCCCAGCTTCTTTATAAGTATCTTCAATTTCTGGATTTGCTATACTTCTAGAAAGCCACCAAAAAATTAGCTGACATCTTCTAATTCATCCAACTGGTACATCACTCAGAACTACATGTTCTCACAAGTGATTCCTGCCAATGTACTTGAAGAAAACAATCAATTTGAAAAATCCTAACCTGTCGTTCACGCTGAGATCTTAAAATTGCCTTATCAAACTCCCCAAGTCCTTCATTTTGCTCTCCAATTCGCTTATCCACAAAGACAGAAGACTTCGTACTCTGCTCATATTCCTTTAGCAGTGTCTTTTGCCTCTGCATTTCAACCCAAAATCCACACAATTCAAATCCAACCAATACCAGTTCCCAATTAAGAAAAACGGGCATGTCAGACCCATGTGTGACAAACTCATGGTACATGCATGCAATACATAAAAGAGTGTTCCTCCTAATGTTTTCAGATTAATGTATGATACAAATCTGAGGGTGAGCAAGGTAAAATAATGTGTTCTTAGCACAAGTTTTAAGAATAAGTTCTTCCAGACACTACCCACAGGCCCCATGGAGTACATGCACAGATGCATCTAAATGAATATACAACAGGTAAGAAAAAACTTCTCTGATCCCAATAGACTGAGGCACCCACACATGCCCATGACATTGTCAGTAGTCAGATGCCGAATACACAATTCAGCAAATTTCATGCATATTATGACTTTACACAATGTAGTATAAGAGGATCCTCTTAATAGAAGATAATCAAACAAGAATTAACATAACACAAACGCATATGCAATCACCTCCCCGTGCGCACCCAATTCACAAACGAACTAACCAAGTAACTAGCATAATACTGTGTAGTATAGTACTCATACACGCACACTGTAACAAGTACGTGAATGGGCACTAAAAGGGTTCTTTCAAATGCCAAAAAACTGAGTAATTATGTGGCATACAGTGCGGTGCATCTAAACTCAATTATAGGATTCAATCGTGCAATCAACTGACAATTTAGAATAGAAGTCTAGAACTTTATTGTTAACGTTTTGTCAGGGAATGTATAAAATGATTTCCCAAGAGAACATGCTAGTTCAACAGAGACCATAGAAGTTAAACTACCGTAAACTGATAGCTGTAAACAGATTCACATACGCATAACAACGCAACAAAAAGGCAGCTTTTTCATACCAAAGGAAGACATGAACCATAAAGCAAAGAGATAGCACAGAATCAGAAACCACCGTTTACGCACATATGTTAGTTAAAAAGAGTCAAAGAGATGACAGGAAAACGGGACCTTTTGGATGGCAAGTGAGCGAGATAGGCCAACGCGACGTCGCTCATCGTCCTTGCGATTCTTGCCCAATATATCAAATTTCCGCCTCGACCATACGCTCTCAAATGGATTTTCTTTGGGTGCTTTGGTTTTCTTTGCTTCTGAATTCAGAATGCTTAACTTACTATTTATCTTGTTCTTACTCTTATTTTTCTTTTTCTTGGAACTTTCTGTGCTTGACTTCTTCGCCATTATCGCAGATTCTCTGCACCTAATATTTCTTCGAATTCGAAGGAAGCTGAATCCTGAAGAAGAAGAAGAAGAAGAAGAGAGCTTTTCGACCAGGGTTTTAGGTAAATTTAATTAGGTTTACGATGTTCGCAGGGCGGGGGAGTTTGCTGGGCCGCAGTTATGGGCTCATTTAATGGATTTGATACGGGAACGGATCTTGAAATTAATGGGCTTTATTTAATGGGTTTGACCCTAAAAGATTTTGGCACACGCGTCGAAAACTAAAAAAAGTAATCAATTATATGATTAAGTTACAAATGAATTCTATAAGATTCGATAAATATTTTTCATCGTTTAAAAAATTATAACTATTTTTTAAGATTAATAGGTGTCCAAAAAAATATTCTCTATAATTAAAAAATATTCATAATTATACCAAATTCCAAAAAAAATAATTATAATTTACTTATAACTTATACCAAAATTAATTTAAATTGTTCAACTTAATTCTTGAATTATGAAAATTAAAATTTTATCTTGTAAATTCCTGCCACATGTTACTTTCCTAAAACCAAAGTTAATTTTATATTATATCACCCAAAAAAAATATAGTCCGTGAAGGAGACCATCGAGAAGTGAATTCTCAATTTTCATGATAATTCCACCTTGGTTTTTTTTTTTCATTTTTTTTTTAATATTTTCTCTTATTCTTTCTCCAAGAAAATATTTTAAGATCCAAATTGCTGGACAGTCTCCAAAGAGACATTTACGTCTTTTTTCGAGGAGTAAATTTCATGTACTCTATACCTAAAATGGTGTATCAAAATGCTTAAAAGGTTCAATAAAACTAATTATTTTTAAATTCTTACTCGTACCAATTCATAAAATCCAATTAGTTATCTGAAGTATTACCACGGTCTAATTTTGTTTTGAAAAGACGTCTTACTGAGAAGAGAAAAATTTGAAGCTCATGAGTCATTCAAACTCTTCGTATGTAACCAATATGAGACGTTTACTTATATCATCTTTACTATATCTCAATCTTGTACATTAATAACTCTTATTCTCATATTAAATTCACATATACATCATAATTTCGCTTCACTATCATAGTTTTTCTTCTTTTTTTCTTTTTTATATTCATTCATATGAGATACAAACACACACACACAATGTTCAAACACATTTATTATAGAGAAGCGTTGTATTCGAATCATTAGGCCATTCCCATGAGGGCTTGTCTACTATCTCAGTTTAGAGTCCATAAGCCCCTCACTCTCAGTTGAATTTTCTGGAGAAGTAGTCCAATCTTACATATTTCAGCAACCACACAAAATCAAAAAAGCTCAATCAAACAACTGATCAAGTGGTGATCATCAGGGGGGGATCAATACTGTCATTTGCTATAATCATTTCATTTACAACTAATTGAAGGTTAAAAGTTAAAAGTAATTTGTGTACAATCCAACTCATATCTCATCTCCACCACAAATCATGAAAAGAAAACTCATATCTATTAATATAATAAATAAATTAAAATATATGTGATCAAGCCAGGAGCCAGAAATCTCTCTGTCTTTTAGTAGTGATGAGATATCCACCCAGCTTCTTGCTCTTTCTCCTCACTGCAATCGCCATACAGCTAGCGTTTTGGACACAGTATTCCGCCACTCCGCCGGCCGGTGCCCGGTTCCCGCCCACATCAACATAAGCCGC
Organism: Sesamum angolense; assembly: GCA_034509725.1. NCBI lineage: Eukaryota > Viridiplantae > Streptophyta > Magnoliopsida > Lamiales > Pedaliaceae > Sesamum > Sesamum angolense. The sequence continues at coordinate 1,902,267 of JACGWL010000006.1, read as the reverse complement.
CACGTGATGGAGCGTTTCTTCTGGCCCAACACCAGCAGCGCCACCCCTTCCACCTTCGCCGCCTCCACTATAGCCGGCCCTTTCTCTTTCCCTTCCACCACCGCCACCTCAACACGCACCTATCTTGCATAAATTCCACATATGCCGACCATTTCACACTTAGGATCAGAATATGTACGTCCATCACACCAATAATTAAAATGGGAATAGAAATACTTCCATTCTAATTAGAAAATAATGTACAGACCTCAGGCCTTTTAAGCTGGCACGAATTCTTCATACATGTCAGGAATTCAGGCACTCTATGATTCACATGATCCTTATTGGTCGACGATTCATCACCTACCGAGAAAGAAAGAAAATGTATACCATCCATCACTAAGCAAATATCCCAAACCCCATCAATAATTCAGATCTTCTATTACCAATATATGTAAGAGTTAAGACAATATATATATGTATATATGAAATGCAGACACCTAGAAACCGAACCTTGTTTGGAAGGCTTAGTGACACAGAGAAGAACGATAGTGTCTTGATTCTGAACTGTGTGACTAAGTGCCCACTGCACGGCGTTCTTGGCTTCCACGCTCGAATCAACCACGATCATGATTTTCCGTCCACTCGCCGCAGCCGGTTTCTCTGCAGCGCCGCCAGAGTCATCCTTCTTATCAACACTGACAAACCCTTCTTGCTTCTGTTCATCAATAATGCTGGCTGAGTGTTCTTGGTTTTGGGCCTGGAGAGGTGGTGGCGAACGAACCCTAACAAGGGGTCTAATCCTGTTCAGGCAAAAGTTAGGCATTTTGGTGGCTATTTTGCCCATTTGGTTTCTTGTTATGCGACCTGAGTTTTAACTCCTATGAACAAAGTTGCTGTACAAGTAGGAGGGGATAGCTAGAGTTGGTTGTTATTAATGTAAGAAGAAAGTTTGTGAGGAACAAGACAGCAAATTTGGGCATTTCCTGTGGGATTTCGGCCCTACATAAACTACTTGTAACGACTGTGATCTGTCAATCGCATGTTGACTCAATTGAGAAGAACGAAGTTCTTTTCGTATATGTCAGAATTCTTTGTCTATCTAAATAATTTATGAATATTTTTATGAGCTATGATCTTGAGATTTTTTTTTACCAATTAGTGGTTAGAATCGAAATTATACGATTTTTTCGTGCCACAAGAAAAAAAAATGGCAATGATGGCATGGGACGGGCTTTGTTTATCTTTTTTCTTCTTTTGTCAAAATAATCATTTCGCCTTTGGTGCTTTTAGTTCTTTAGGTTGTGGGGCTTGTTTTGAACGTGCTTGTCATGAAAACAGTAGGGCCATGCATGGCATTCTTGAGGAATTTTATTTGCTTTCTGTAATGTACAGGAATTTATGTAATTTAGTCTGAGTATGCTTTAGGTATGCTACTTGGATCTTGGAATTTAATTACGGAATAAATATTTATGAAAATGTTTTCTTTTGTTTGATTTTGAAGATGTTTCGTTATGATCAGAGTAATAACTTGATTGTAAAATAAATTTATTTTAATGTTATTGCACAGAAAGTCGATCTGAAAATGCAGAGCTCTTCAAAAAAATTTAAAATTTTACTAAAATCATTGTGTTGAAATATATAGTTGGAATGAGAAAAGATCATCGATGAGTAAACCTGTATATGTCGACTTATTCAATTATTATAAATTTGAAATTCTAAAAAAAGCCCTTCAAGAACCTCATTTTTGTGGTAATTCTTGAAAATAATTAAATTAAGTTTGTATAAATGTGAAATTAAGATTTTCAATGAGCAATAGCATATACATAACATTATGTACATATAAATAGATCATGTGGTACATATAATAAGTCACAGTACTTGGAAAGATAATAGACTTGAGCACAAATCATAGGAGACAAAATTACTTAGAATTGATGGGGAGGTTAGTTAAGAATGGAGAAAGAAAACAAAAGATTATAATGATGCAAGAAGGTGATATATAATGATGACAGAAAATTATAATGATTATAATCATCAATCAAAGAATAAGACCTAATTAGTTAAGGGAACATATCAACCTGTGACACATGCATGCCTTCTAGAATTTATTACACAATTGGAGCTTTAATTGCTTATTAGCACATATATATATGTAGAGAGAAAAACACCAAAGGGATCATAATCAAATCATGAAACCCCTTGTATTTTTTCTTACATCCAATTCCGATATAGTCGCGAGGCTCTTAGGTTGTCCTCAAGCGTAAGGTTAAGACATCATAATAAAAAAATAATGAGTTTGAATGCCTGCGCAAATATGGGTGTGTGTGTATAATTACTCATATAGTAGTTTATTTATTTTGGTCTAGTTTGGACGTACTTGTTGATTTAAATTACTGATATATTGAATCAGTTGTTGAATTTGAATGTAATGAATAATATAATGGATTATACATTATATAAAAAAAGTTATAAATAAATGTTATGATCTGAAAATGGCTTACTCATACCAAAATTAAAATTTGGACTATATAGGATAATTTAATCACAAATAAACAACACTTAAATTAGTGTGTCTAATAATGAACCTTTTTATTTATTTATTTAGTTTGGATAGTTGTAATAATGAATCTTGAAATCCAAGCGTCCCCAGACAGTCCCATGAAAAAGTTGGATAAAGTAATCGAAATCCAATTAAATCAGCCATATGGGCTGACTGTACGGACCCAATAGCCCATACGTGGAGTAGACTTGTCCAATTCCAATCTATTGGTACAGACTGCAGAGCCCATTTTGGCCCAGCTCCACACAATCAAGCTAAAATAGCAATTAGCTATATCAATAATTATTAATTAAATTTTTAGACAAAATATTACATATCAATGAATAGTAATAATCTATATAAAATATAAACAATCAAATAAATTGCAATGAACTCCTTAAAATTAAAAAAATATTAGCACATTTTATGGGACTCGAACATGATTTTAAATTTATTTATGTGATCACAATATCGACAATTTGACTAATCCAGAGAAAGATGGCTGACTTTATATTCAAATTGACATTCATTTGGATTTACTATAACATTTGGAGGAGATTTTCTTTCTCAGTAGATGAGATTCTAAAAATTAGTGTAAGGGTCTCTGCGGATGGATCCTAATTAATGAAAATTTACAAAAATCATTCATTAATTTTGAAGAAATCCAGATTTATTGAATGATGATGAAAAATTACAAAAATCATTCATTAATTTTGAACGCAAGAAATCCAGATTAATTGAATGATGATGAAAAATTATAAAAAAAAAAAGGGGATAATTACGTTGACCTCCTCTGTTACTAGGAAATATGCAAATCCTCCACTATTACTATGAAAATTACATAAACTTATCTTATTAGTTTATTATTATTACAAATTGGCATCTCTATTAGTCAAACTAACGGTCAATGCTGATTTCAATTCAAATATTTATGTGACATTTCTATTTTGTACTTGGATAGGATTTTTATAAATTTTACTGGCAAAAATTCCCTAAATGGTGAATTTGTTTGTGGGCCTTAAAAGTCTGAAAAAACAGTCACAACCACCGATGGATTCTCATCGTGGCTCTTGTGGAATTGGGAATGTTTCTTGTGATATGAAAGGGAAGTTCGAAGGAAAAGAAAGGTGAGTGGTCTTTTGTCGGGCGAGAGAAAGCATAAGGGTACTTTTGCTGTTTTAATTATTTTTTATTTTGTCTGATTATATTTTTTGAAAAAGAAATTTAAATGAGGATAAAAGTGTACAAAATTTTGTTAGTCAATGTTAGTCAGAGAGGTATATTTATAATTTTCATAATAAGAGAAGAAAATTTGTATATTCTCATATAACAGGGAGATCAAGGTAATTATCTCTAAAACAAAACAATATATATATATATATATATATATATATATATATATTGTGGTTGCCAAGTTAAGAATATGATGGTAACAAAAGTTAAAGGGCATGATTGGCATGTAGGAATGGAATTAAGTGAGAATTGAATGAATTTAGGAATGGAATAAAGAAGGAAAATGAATTACATTTGAATAACATTCTTATGATTAGTATACACAATAAATTGAAAGGTAACAGAATTGTCATTCTTTAGTTTCTTAGTTGATTTCAATTATGTTAATTGATAACTAAAAAAATAATAATGATTGGCAATAAAATAAAATTACTTTTACGAAAAATTTGTTCTTTCATAATTTTCTTTAAAAAAATATTTATTCATATTTTATTGAATACGTATGTTGAATTCAATTATATAACAATAGCGTTCTCAAAATTACTTACGGAAGCTTATAAGCAATTTATAAAGAATCTCATATATTATTGAATATATATATATATATATATATATATATATATGTATATATGCATATCAATTATTTATTTACGTAATAAATAATTTATTGACTTGTTAAACATATAGATTTTTCTGACAAAATATAAAAAAATAATTCGAACAATTAAATGGACTAATGTATTTAATCAGTGCATCTACCATTATTTATTCAATACTTAGTTAAATAAATTTTTGAGTTAATAAAGTATTTTATATCAAAGTAATATCATTTTTTTTCTTACCATTCATGCATAATTATTTCTTAATATTAGATACAAAAAATACTCAAATTTAATAACAATTAAAATTGAATATTAAATTAATATAAAAAAATTAAACAAAAACTTTTATTTCCTAAATTTTGGGAATAACTAATACTATGATTGGGAGAGTGAATGACTAATCCTTTATCTAAGAGAATAAGAATTCCCGTGAGAATAACTTATTCTATTCCCATTCAATCTCTACGTACCAATCACACCTAAATAAATACTGAAAATCAAGAGATATAAAAATCAGCTAATTCATAGGCAAAGATCCTCCTGCCCACCTCTTTCACGTTTGAAATCAAAGAGTCCTACGTCTCCCTTTCTTCCACTCTCTTTCAACAATCCGAGAAAGCCCATTCTTGGTGCTTCTACACTCTCTCTTTATACCATATATATTTGGATTCTTGAGTTGTTGTTCTGTGGGATTCCAGTGATCTGCATGTTAGTACCTTTTCTTTGGGTTGCTATTGTTGGCTGAGAACTTGTTTGCATGCTGTGGCGGCAGAAAGTTTCATCCTTTTTTCTTCCCCCATCTTTTGTAGATATGATAAAGTTTTGAACTTCAATGCACGAAGTGCAGTCTTTTTCTGGCTAAGAACCCTTTAGAAGGTTTCTTTAATGGGGGTTTTTCTCTTGATTAGATATGATACTATCTGATTTTACTGTGTTGCTGACTATGAGAACAGCATGTGATAAACTGCGAGTCTCGATTACAAAAACAAAATTTTAGAAATCCCTTTTTGATTTTTTGGATGTAGTTCATAATTAGTTGTCTTTCAGAGTATAGTTATAATGTTTGAATCTGTTATCACTGTTAGTTTTAGAGGGTTGAACTTTTACTTATGCTTTATGCTTCTGCACTTCCATAACCTCGTAATTCGACAGCTTTTTCAAATTGTATTGTTAGTTAACTGAAGGTGTAAATTTTTTATGCAGAAAGGTGTGGTTGCATTATGGGTGCCTTATGTTGTTGTTTTCATGTCCCTGATGTCCAAAATAATACTGGCTTAGACAATTCGAGTTCAAATGATTGTTTGTGTCCCAAGTGCTTCTTTCAAAATTTCATTAACAAGGTATGGTTCAGGACGATCTTTCTCTTATGTTTGTATTTTGATGTTCACTATTGTCAGCTGATGAATTTCAATTTGTAAAGGGTAAGCATAGGTGATTCAGACCTTTCAAACTAATTAGGTCATTAAATCAATCCCAAATCATATGATAATGCTTCTTTGAGAATAGAGAATGATAGTACTGGCCTGGGAGAGACAAAATCCATTACTGTTAGGAAACAATTGAAATTGCATCAGTATTTATTGATTTAGTTTCTTCTCTCTGAATTAAGCTGGTAAGTAGGCAACAGATGATTGATGATTAGTCAAAAAGAAAGAGAGAGCTGTGCAACTGTGCTGAATATAATCTTGACCTCTGGTGATCAAGAGTTCTCCATAACTTGGATTCTTCTTTTGTTTCAGACTTTGAAGATTCCTCAGTCTTTCTGCTTTTGTTGTTATTAGTGTGGTTGTAGTTCTGGCAGCTCTGTTTCTCCTAAATACAACTATATAAGTTTCTTAAATAGTGGGTTTGTGTGCAAATTTGCTACAGCATCGGAATGTGTTTACCAGAGGACAAATTCGTGCCATCTCTTCATCTAATCAGCAGGCATCTTCTTTAAATTCTGAAATGGTTCTCAACTATTCATCTGAGGTCAGTGGGTCTCATGACGGACCAGAGCCAAACGCTTCCAGTTCGAGCTATTTGGAAGAACAATGTATTGAATCAAGTGAAAGACAGGAGAAAGGCACTAGCTGTTCACGAGTTCAGCCTGTACCAGTTGGACATAGAGATAATAAAGTTGTTTCAAAATCTGTACAAGGAGACAGAATTGTCGTCTCTAACTGTGACGCGGGATCTCAAAGGCAGAATTGTGGTTCAGAATCTTCTCTGGACGATTTGTCATTGGCAGAGAAAAGTACTTTTGCAAATATAAATCCTTCACCAGATGATGAAGATGTGTGCCCAACATGTCTTGAAGGTGTAATTCTATGTCTCTTAGCCTATCTGTTTCTTTCGTGCATGTTCATGCATTATGGTTGCACGAGTACTCGTAGGTAGATAGATACTGCAAGTATATGTAGAAAACCACTTATGTAATCTCACAATTCAACCCTTACACATCTTAATTCTGCTAATCTCAGAATTATTTCTTTGACAGAGTATACACAAGAAAATCCCAAGATAGTAGCAAAGTGCTCTCATCATTATCACCTCAGTTGTATCTACGAGTGGATGGAGAGAAGCAAAACTTGTCCAGCATGTAGAAAGGTGATTGCAACTACTTTGTTTGTATGTGTGAAAACCTTGTGAATTCATCAAGAGATGCATATTCCTGTTACTTCCCCCCCTCCATAGTAAAGATTAGTTATTAGTTCACCACTACATGAGTCAGAAAAACAGAGTAAACATTAGCTCCAGTTTGATACTAAGGTGCGCTCCATCTTAAGATAATAGATCAGCGGAATGGATTTCTCAACCTCTTAAATAATTTCTAAAGATTAGAACTCTTCCAAATTTTAATGCTGTTATCCACTCAATTCTCTCTCTAGGATGTTGTCAAAGAGATTGTCTAGTGTTGCTTTGGTACTCTCATGTAAGATGCTTGGTTTCTTCTGATAAGATCAGGAACGAAAGTTCCCCAGCGCTTTTAGAGCAAAACGACCTTGAAAGATTCCTGGACAAGAATGTACTGTGATGATAACAATAACAAAGACAAAGAAATAAGAACTTAAAAGCAACGATTGGAGATATTCTAGACAACATAAATATGTCCTCTTAGGTTCATATACAAGAATCTGAAAAATCGATATCTAGTCGTACAGACTCTTGGTCATTTTAGACACTTCTCTCTCTCTCAAAGTACTTTATTAATACTATGAACTGACTAGTTTTAGTTGGGAGATGCTTATTGTATTGGCAGCATGATGGTGCATTGAACTCACCTTTTTTCTCTCCATTTTCTCTAGTTGATGCAGTTCGACGAATCAAGTTGAACTTGTGGAAGCGACACAGCAAGATGAATCAGACTGATTTGCGGAACTAGAGGATATGGAAACATGACATGGATGGCTGATGCTGAAAGATTTCTACACTAGATTTCTGAGTTTTTGCAAATAGTTCTTGTTTTCTCCAGCGACGAATTAATTTTAATTATCTACCCTTTAATGGAGTGCTCCTACATTGATGGTTGAGAAGATATCTTACCAACTGATGTCTTATTCTTATTCTTTACTCACACCACCTTATTCTTACTGTTCCAACGAGCAGCTCCCGGCCCTCTTAAGCCTACACCGATTTGCAATACATGAATGTTTAAATCATTTAAATTAGAGCTGAAAATGCACACATGGATGAAAATGAAAGGGATATATATTTACTAATAGTTCATACTTGAATCACACATAGAGGATCACATTATTGTCATATTCCATGAGTTACTTCTCTGCTACAGTACAATAGATTCTGAACACGCACAGCATTAAGAGCTGGAGAGTATTTTCTGACTCCACATTTACAACCATAGTAACAACTCATGTTAAGAGTAATCAGAAGTTATCAATGTCACACTCAAATAGAAGAACAACATACTTAATATTTAGTGCATCTTATTCTTAGATTTATAGTTGCTGTCCTCGTGAACACGTCGAGAAAACTTATTTCCCTTGTCCACACAAAACAGTCATTATCATGCAGCAAAGCATCCGAGGTGACATGAGTAGAGCGAATCGAGAGTGAGGTCGAGCTCATTCCTTCTAGCTTCTGTTGCTGCTTCATATGTCCCCCCTCTGCATTAAAAGAAAACTGTGATAAATTACCAACAGTAGACTGATCGAGTATTTAGAGTGCAACTCATCAACATTGTGCTAGATATATAGAGCTTAAGTTTATAGTTTTTCACTGACATTGGTGTGGATTTGTGACTACAAGAAAGAGAGTTACCCAATGTTTAAGCAAGGAAGCTGATGATGAGGCGCCATTAAGAATTGGGGTGGTGGGGGTGGGGGTGCATTAGTGCAGTGATTCTGCTGAACCCACTGTGTCTGTTGTCCCATTTCCTTCTCTTTCTCTTTGATCTACATCACATAGGAGTTAAGGTTTTTGAGTGAAGGGTACGTTCTTAATAAGTGAGAAGTGGAATATATATAACGTTGATCGATTGATCACCTTCTTTGCCAGCATGCTGTTTTGCTCTTGTATTGCTTTCTCCTGTCAAGAAAACCAGAATAAGCATCACGAAATAGTTCAGAACACACTGAAAACACTAACTCCAACTGATTGTGAGACTAATCCTGAGCCCTGGAAAATTGCTTTTTGTTCCATATAATAGGTTTATTTTCAACTTAGTCCTATTTGTTAAAATTTTCTCACATTTAGTCCTATATATTTTAAAAAATTCTAAATATTAGTCTCAAATTACTTTTTCATTCAATTGTTAATGGAAAAATCACTTTTCAATCCAATTCACGTCACTTTTCCGTTAAAAATTGGACGAAAAAGTGACTTGGAACTAACATTGAGAATTTTTTAAAATAAAATGGGACTAAATATGATAAAAACCTAACAAATAGAACTAAATTAAACATTGACTTAATATATGGAACAAAAAATACATTTTCCCCATTTTTAATTACTATCATGCTATCGACATTACAATACCATTAAATCAAAACTAGCGTTTGCCCGCCGGTCATTTATTTGATTGTACTGAAAGAAATTCATATTCAAATCCTTGATAATGTATGAAATAACAGTTAAACAACACTAACCCCCCCCCCCCCCCCCTATATATATATATATGGAAAAATGCAATTTACCCGTGTTATAAAAAATGAGTAATTTATCCCATATAAAAAATAAAGTAGCAATTTATTCCCCCGTGTTATAAAAAATAGAGCAAAATACCCCCTAAGCTCGGGATTGTATTAAATTCTCCCCTCTTGCAATTGGGCATAATTTTTAACAAAAAAATATTATTTTATGTATAAATATATATTTTAATATATTAATGCATATATATTTATAAAAGTAATATCTAATAATATATAAATATATATAATAGTTATAGAAAATAATATATATATATTCTTCTTCTTCATCTTTTTCTTGCCGGAATGCCGTCGCCACAGACCTCGCCTTGCCCCCCCCCCCCCCCCATCCGCCCAGATCCGCCCACCCCCTCCCGTTCGCCTCCTCCTCCCTCCCTCCCTCCCCTTCTCCTGCCCGCGCCTAGTCTGCCTCCGCCCAGATCAGCCCTACCCTTGCTGCCGCAGCTTCCTCCCTTGCCGGCATCTCTCTCTCTCTCTATATATATATAGATATATATATCTATATATATATCCAATATCATTTAACTATACAAATATATATATATATATATAAATTTAATTATATATAATATATTATTTTTTTTTTATTTATTTAAATTTAAATCATTGATTTGAAATCTAATACCGTTGATTTATTAATTAAATTTGGACCTTAAATTGATCAAGGTCCAACGATTATTAAATAAAGATATAAATATTATTTTAAATTTTAAATAAATAAAATAAAAACATGCGTGTGATACACGAAACTTGTCAGGGAGTATTTGATCTATTTTTAATAACACAGGGGGGTAAATTGCTCATTTCTCTTAACACAGAGGTGTAAATTTCATTTAATCCTATATATAATAATATTGCTACAACTACAAGAATAATCGTGAGAAACCCTAGGCATGTTTGGAGGAAGACAAAAATAAAATATTTATTATAAATTTGAAATTTCCTTAAGTTATGGAGAAGGGTCTTTGTAGATATAGGCTTCTACATTGGTGGTTAAATAATTGTTTACTTTCTTCCTGACAATCACAGATCAAGTGTATCACACTTGTTATGTTATTGGTAATTTTTTTAAAATTGTACACGAATCACAAACCAAGAATAGTGCACTTATCGTATTACTAATTCATATTCAATTGAGTTGGGTCCGAACTAGAATTTTCCAGCGTACACAGCACTAGGTGTAGTATGAATTGAAGCATGCATGCAGAAGATCAAATGCACATGTATCTGCAATCTATGTTACGAGTCAAATATAGAGTACTTTAACTTCTGCACTCCCACACGGCTCGTTCATTTTTCTCATTATAGTTAAATTGAATCATAGGCCTTTATGATGTTATATGTACATATATATATATAGAATATGTTCACCCGGAAATAATGAATACTCTATAATCCTAGCTAGCATATATATATATATATATAGAGAGAGAGAGAGAGAGAGAGAGATGGGTGAAAGGACAAACCTTTCTCTGCAACTCAGAGATTGAATCGTACAACAGCTGATTCTGCACAGGAAAAAACATAGATATTGGCGATCTCTGCTGAAAATTATTAGTAAAAACACGATTATTTACTGAAGAAATTTGTGTGAAAAATGTATTCTACTTTTCTAGATCGAATGTTCTTGAGGGCAGTGTCAAGCTGCTGCTCCAGATTCTGAAGATCCTTCATGCTTATGGCATCCAGGTCTTCCCCCATGTAATGCCTGCAAAATCGATACCAAAAACCAAACATTTATTTAAGTAAAATAAGAAAAAGGAAACAATCCTCAATCTCGACTCCTATTTTCTTTCCGGGACATCCTGGAATGACATCCGAGATCATAATTATTAATTACCTATGATTTCTTTGTAAGAGCTCAATCCTTGCCTTAAGTTTGCTGTATTCGAGAGTCCAATTGGCCTGCACAATTAAGTCGAAATATTGAACTTTATTAAGCATATATATAGAACTGATCATCCAACACAGCAAATCCTAGTTATATATATATATATATATAGTTTAAGTAAAGAATAAATGAAATGATTAGGTGACTTACAGGAGAGTCGGGCTGATCATTTGCAACCAATTGTCTTTCCGCAAATGAATATCTTTCATACTTCTCCAGGATCCTGTCCATGCTGCGACATTTTCATGCACCAATTGTCTAAATCTCTCATTTTTATTACATATATATTATCATCATCTTCTCTGACACTATGTTTAAAGGATCAAAAAACTGGTAGCTAGTATAGGCAAGTAGCATGCATCTATGAACCCTAGCTATACAAGAATTTTACAGTTGAAAGCTTTCTTCATCACCCGAAACGATAAAGATAAACACAGATCTCTCTCTCTCTCTCTCTCTAGGTCTCTCATACATAGATATATACACTAATTAAGATTACTTGTAGCTGCCTAATTTCTCTGTACCAAAACAAAAAATGAAGAAAAAAACAGTTTTCTTTTGTATTAAATAATATTGATTAACAACAAATTTAACCAAAAAAAATTCATAGCTACTAAGTGTATGTCACTAGCTCTTTAATTTCTGAAAATATTTAAATTTTTAGACGAATAATATATATATATATATATATCTTTTATATAATTAAAAAAAAGATTGAATAAATGCGCATAACCTAATTAGAAAAAGTCTTCACAACGTATTTTATGTACATATTTTCCTCCTGCAACGATCTTTTCGGATTTGAAAGTAAAAGGAATTAAGAAGAAAGGCATTGGAACTTATAATTTTCATCGTAATTCTAACATTGAAGAAATACACTGTCATCCCATCCTGTCAAGAAAACACTGACTCCCACCTCATGAGATTTGTCATTGCAACCCCACCCCGTCCGCCGCCGGCAGAAGACAACAAATTAGATCATAGTACTAAGTTCTAAGCAGCGCAGTAATAACTTACAGAATCTAAGAATACCGCGTGTCAACAACTGAAATTTACACCAATTATGAGCTAGTTCGTTCTTGAAAATGGGAAAGAAATAAAAAAAAAAAAAAAGAAAAGGAAAAAAAAAAAAAAAAGGAAAGCTGTCAGCACAAAGCAAAGACATTACCAGAAAGACAATTTCTATATTCAGTGGTTAAGACACCAGCCAAAGTAATCGGATGACCAACCCGAAAAAGTTTTTCTCATCAACCTAAAAAAGATTCTTGCTATCTGTTTGGGAAATTTGATGACACCGCAAAACCCGGAAACTGTAGGGGATTAATTACTACCAAGATTATTATCATTAGTTCAGGTATGATGATCAGTGCAAAAAGAACATGAGTTAGATCTTGTATAACAATTGATGAAACAAACCAGACATCATCCGAGAAACAAACAAAGAAAAAATGACCTAATTAAAGAACATGAGATTAATCTACGTACATGCTGCTTAGTTATATATTTTATGTAAAATCGATGTAGGGGAAATTAATGAAGAAAATTAAGAAAACCCATATGATAAAACTTGAAAAGGTTGAGCACAGGTAGACAATTGGAGGAAAACCTAGATAGACAAAAATGTCAGAAGAAGAGAAAACCCTAGTTATAGAAAGAAGTTCATAGGAAATAACAACAGATCTTGTTCCTGAAAAGGATGAATTCCATATATATGAGATGAGGAAAGAGTTGAAAAGGTGGACAAACTTACCAAGAATCAGTAGAATACTCAAAGAGCTTCCCCTTATGGGAAAAAACATCAAAGCTACTTCTGCATCACACAGCACAGAGATCTCATGAGCTTTCTTCAGCAAACCAGCTCTCCTCTTGGAGAAAGTCACCTGTCTGTTGATCTTGTTCTCTATCCTCTTCAGCTGTACCTTTCCTCTTCCCATTATAATAATTCTCTCTCAACACTACTTTCTCTCTCTTCTTTCTTGGTTCCCAGAAACCAAACAAAATAAACAATTAAAGACCTAAAAATAGAAACCCTGATCAGATCGATGTAGAGTTAGTTTTTTTTTTTTTTTTTTTCTTTCACTACCTAGACGACGACAGAGATGGAAACCAGGGAATGAATTTTCTCTCTTAGTTATTTGCTGTCTTGGATGAAAACTGGGTATGAAGGGTTTATCTGATCATGTTAGTCTTCTTTCTCATGTTGTTCCCTTTTGGTGAAAAAAATGAAATGGGATGGGTTTCATCTTCATGTCATATATGCGGCAATTTAGAATGCTGTCTGATAAAGCATGTACAGTGGTGGGATTTGAAACCTGAAACCACCATGAGGAAAACCAGGTGGTTTTTTAAGGATGTGCTGTCGAGCTGTGGTTGGTTGCGGGTTGTGCGCCCCGTTCTTGTCTGCTGGATTATGAGGGTTCCCAGGGGTTCTTGGGAGAGGGTCGTTGGTAGATTAGATAAAAGGCCTGGCTGCCTCAAAATTAGATTTAGATCTACGTACGGAGTTTCGAATTCGAATATGTTGTACTGTTTTTAACTGTTGATGTCTGTCTTTCCTTTTTAAATTCACTGTTAATGTCGTTGCTATTTAATTTTTGCATTTCTTCACTTATAAACACTTAATATAACATTATATTCCACGAACTTTGCAACTCGTACAACAAGACATGGAGGTCTTGGACATATGAAAGTTTTAAAAAAAATTACCTTGTTTTTTGATCGATGGATTTGGATGTAAGATTCCAAATGCATAATAATAAATTTATCAAATTTGTTCCGATAAGTTCATGTTGCAAAGATTCCAAATATTTGAGCCTTATTTTAAAAAAATCATTTAATATAAAGTTATCTTTTCCTTAATTTTAGTTCTTTTACCAATGACGCCTTAGTCTAATAATTAATGTTAAGGTTAAGGTTGATGTCTCACGAACGACTTCAAATGTGATCATAGGTTCAAGTCCCATGGAACGTGTTGGTATTTGTTTCATTTTATGTGAGTTATTATAATTTATTTATCGCTATTAGTCATATTGATATATTGGTTAAATTGGGTATTGTCCAGTGTTTTGAAACAAGTTATTAATGTAATTATTTATAGTTATTAGTCCAAAAAAAAAAATTCAATTCCTTTTATCCAAACACACCTTTACATTATTTGAATAAATAGCATTAATTAATGGTTCTTGAAATTAAAGTTCTAAATCAATTTAATTCTCAACATGTCAACTAAGTTGTACAATCGCCGTTATTTAAATTATATTTTTCATTGACAACATTATCAAATGATATTTTGGTCTCTAGCGTGGAATTTATGATTAGTATTAATTATGTATGCATTATAAATATATATATATATATATATATGTATGTATGTAAAAAATACATATATACAAATTATGCACACAGTAATACAATATACTTGTTATATGATTAGTTACTTTTCTTAAATTGTACATCAAATTATATAATAAATACTATATTTTTTCTTCATATAATTAATTCATGTTTAACTAAATTCAATCTAAATTAGATCAAATTTCATATTATCAAGGTATGCATTATTGGCAGCCAAACACACACATATATATATATATATATATATATATATATATATATATAGTGGTCGTTGATGGTAAGAATGAATTATAATATGTTGCATAAGTGCCAAAATTATATGGTGATGAGGTCCCATTAATTAATGTTCCACAAATTTGGTCCTATGAGTTCCCTAATTTGCATCCCACTTTGATACCAAACTTTTAAGCTGAAATATCTGTAATTACATTTTTGAGGCTGTCTTGTCTTTTTCCATATCTTAATTGGGTCCATCAAATTGGTTGCTCTTGTTAGGACGTCTTTGTCCACTTCCACTGCACACTAATTTATTTAAGAAATACTTAAATCATGATAAACAAAAATTATTAGTTAGTTATTTCTAGGCAGAAAAAAAAAAAGAATTACAGTAATTACAAATCATTATTATTAATTAATATAATGCGTACATATATATGTTACTAATATAACACGGTTAATTAATTATGCAACGATAATAGTTTTGTCGATATCAGTATATACTTAATTTATTAATTAAGTTTTTCTCAATTTTATTATTCATTCATGTACCTTTTAAATTCAGAGGATCTTAAGATAAAATTTTCTTTTCTAATTTAAAAGTACGTACCAATATATATATATATATATTTCAAGTAATTGTTTTGACATGATTAACTTATAATTATGTCCGAATTTCTAGAGAATGTTATAGTTAGAAATAGGGTGGAATAGCAATTTACCCTGATATGATCTTGTAAATGAGCAAATTACCCCCTTATAAAAATAAAATAGCAATTGACTTTCCTGTGCTTTTTAAAATAAAACAACTTACCTCGCTATCTAATGAGGTAAATTGTTGTATTTCAGAAAATATAGGAATGTAAATTGCTATTTTTTTTTTTTTTTTTTGGTAGTGAAGTAACTTGCTCATTTGCAATATTACAAGGAGGTTGGTTGTATTTTTTTCGTTAGAAATATATAAAAAGTTTTGTCATAATCGATCTAAATTATTAAAGTTTGTAATAATGTGAAAGGAAACATGTAAACCAGGGGATATGAAGGAAGGCAGGCATGCAGCTGTAGTACACTGTACAGTGCGATTTTTGGTTCTATTCTTATCCAATTCGAGTGCGCGCCGTTCAATTCAACATATATATACGACCCGAATCATATCTCTTATCTTTGAGCTTAGATGTGTGCAATTTGGGTGGTTCATAATCCCCAACTTGGAAATATTCAACATTTCATTTCTAAATCTCACCAAACTAACAATTTATGTAATTAGAGCAACACAGAAATTGTTGGCTCACTACCTAATTTATGTCACTTCATTTCCATTATGTATGGACCATCTTTTTAACGATGGATATGTCTTATTCTGGTGATTAAGGTTGATGTCCTATGAACTAGTTCGAGTTTCGTCGAAGGTATGAGAATTTATTGTAGTTTATTTCATAGGTTGTAGTTATATTGATGTATCGATCGGAATAATTTATTGTTCAAAAGAATATATATCCTGTTTGCATAGGTATTTATTGTTAATAATTATTATCGCAACGGGCAGTTTAATTTGTCGTCTAATATTATTAGCAGAACTATATATATATTATTTTTGAATAAAATGAAATACTTAGTTTAGCTTATTTAGCATTTGCAAGAAATGATCATGAAATTGGATTATATATCATAATACTTATAGCAGTATCTTCCATTTATTTGGAAATTTATATGTAGGGATATGAGGATTGATTGGACACTGTCCTGACACGAACATATAGCAGGAAGACTAGTGGTTACACGCATTGAAGAAGAGAGGAGAAGAGAAGAGAAGACATGCCTAATTGTAATAATATAAGTTGCTTGTTTCGACAAAAAAGCAGATAAGGAGTGGTTGTCCCAAATGCATTTTCCAATCAATTTTTTCGTATCCCACATGAATATGTTATGCATTTCGGATCTACAGGCTTAATTAATGCATTTTGGTAATGTAAATTTGGATATTTGTCGTTTTTTATTTATTTTTTAACTTTTTAGAGTAATATTTTGATTATATATTTTTTTAATTTTTTTAATTTCAATATTTTTTCATTGAAAAAAATATGTGTCTATTATATAATATTTTAAAATAGGGGGCTTTTGTTCCTATTGGCACATTCTTATTAGCAATTTTGTCATTTAACTTTTTAGGGTAATATTTTGGTCTACAATTCTTTAGTTTTTGAGATTTTAGCTCTACTGGAATTAACCCCTCTCACGGTGAAAGTAAACTCCAACAAACAAAATAACTGAAATCATAAAAATACAAAATATTTACAGGGGGATGTGATTTTCAAAAGAGTTCACGAATTTAAATGTTTTATTTTAAAAAAAAAAAGAAACAAATAATAAGTAGTAAAAGCAGCCTTCGGAAAGACTCCAATTCAAATAACAAATTAACACTTTGATTATATTAATCTTGCAAACACTCCTCAACTAACACAATCCGCCTCCATTTTTTTTTTCTTCAGTCAATCCATTACAATACGTCATAAATTTCAATTATAAATATAAAATATTTATAAATAATCAATAATTATTATAATAATAAAATTTACACCTACAACTCTTGATCACAAAAAATCACAATTTTCACCAATTGAATGAAGTCTGGTTGGAAACAGTAAATATTACAGTGTGGTGCTACCACAGTAAAAAAATGGGTGGGATTTGCAGCAGATATGGGAGGTCCATTTCCTAAAATATTCAGGACATGATAATGCCATAGCTATTTTTGGAAAGTGCTATTTGGGCTGAATGACAAAATTACCCTCAAAAGAAAGAAACACCATTATTACATCTTCTTGTCTTTTCCTATGCCAACTTCAACTTAACTTCTTAATTATTCAACACTGTAATTCTTAAACTGGAGCATATAGTTTTATTTAATTAATCTAATTTTAACAATATATTTGATAATTAACTCCTCGTTGATTTTAGTATCCATTTTTCAAATCCTAATTTTGCTAGAAATTTATAATAAAAAATATTGGTTAGTAAAATTTCCAAGGGAACTTTTCAATTATTTCACTAATTAAGGTCAGTTACCATGTTTGCAAAATTAAAATTCCTTTCAGAATTCATTTCTTTATGTTAATATCCAAATGAATAAAACTTAAAAATTCTTATTGCTTGCTAAAATTCGCTGCTAATTATTAACAAATTTACTCTTATTCCTAATTTTTCTAACTATTGGCATAATTCTCGTAGTGGGAATTAGTTTAATTTCTAGTGTGAACGACAATAATCGTACTTGAATGAAAATTTAAAAATAAAAATAAAATGAAAAACACATTTTATATACTAAATATTACTGTATATGTATTAATTATTATAACTATTATATCATAACAAGTTTTGTTTGTACAATCACACATCAAAAACCAAACGTCTATGCGGATACAAACGTAGGAAAACAAACACAAAAATTAAGGTCTCCTAGGCTGTAGCATCAGGCCGTTTCCATCCTGACATGAAATCCCAATCAACATCGGATGGTGTCCATGCATATATTAAAATTCAATCCAGACCGTCCATTGCTGTTATTACTGTATTTTACAGCACATCCAATACTGCCATCAATAACATATATAGGTAGTTCAATTAAAAAAAAAAAAAAAAAGTATTACCACATTAAATTTGTAGCACAAGAGTTTGTATTATTATTACATTCGACATTTATTTTAAGATGGAGTCAATGCATCCATCCTGGTAGCACCATGTTTGGGGTTTGTGTTGCTTCTGCAACGTTATTTGGTTGCACAGAGTTGTACCTGTCTCCAAATGTTATGGGGAAAAGAAGATTAATACTTGTAATTGGAGAAATATGTGCACAGAGAGTATTATAGTGCGTACCGGATGTTGTTGGACTGAAGAGGCTCGAAAAACATGTCTGGAAGAACGGGCGGGGGCTGCTGGTATTGTACGTTGTGCTCCGCTTGTAGTTGCCAGGTTGATTGTAATGCTGCAGTACTAGTTCCTTCAAGCTGCAACGTTAACGAATTATTTTTCATCGTAATTTTTCTTGATGATCAGAATTAGATGGAGTTGAAGTTTACAAGGATCAGATGGTGTACCTTGCTCCTCAAAGCCCTGTTAATTTCCAACAGATTTCTTTCCTGTAAAACAGTAAAGCATGGAATTGATAATTTTGACTACGTGCTATTTACGCACATACAAAAGGAAAAAAAAGATTATGTGTATTTTTAGTTTCGTAATTTAGGTTATTTGGCGTTTTTGTCTTTTTAACATTTTAGGAAAATTTTTGGTGCTGCATCTTTTTATTTTACAATTTTAGTCCTTTTTTCCCTGGTGTTCACCTCCAGCGGCGAGAAGAGTGAACCTCAGTAAGAAGACCGACTAAAATTGAAACAAAAAAAAAAAAAAAAGGACCAAAATATTACCTTAAAAAGTTACAACACAAAAATACATCTGGCAAAAATGAGCCAGTATAAACAATAACCCTAATTTAAAAGTTTGCCTGAAATAAATATACATGCAATAATTTTTAGGATGAGAATGGTGAACTCTGGTAAAAAATGGAATAGAAATCGCGAAGATTAAAAAAAATATTGAACCAAAATACTACCTTAATAAAGTTAAAGGACGAAAATACCAAATAACATATTATATGCGACTAAAAATACATTTAAGGTTATGATTGAGCACATATGTACGTAGTACCTTTGTTTGAAGATCAGAAAGCTGATTAAGCATACGATGACTCTGCAAACATTTAAGACAACCAACTTACTTGCATGGTCTCCCAGCACATATGTATCTCATGGTACAGAAAAAACTAGGTAATCAACAATCAATAAACACAAAATTCCCGGATTATTAGGGCAGAAGAACCAAAAAATAATAATTTGAGCATGAATTGATGATCTGCAAATAATTTAGTAAAAAATTAATGTTGGTACGGTGTTGTCTGACATAAATTAACTCACAGCCAACAACTATTGAGGCAATTAGTTAATGCTTGAAAATATTAAGTATGAACAGTATAGATACTCTCACACTGTGTCTGTAGTATTTTTAAATACAAGCTGAATTTAGCTAGTAATTAGTAACCAATAGTTTTATTGAATCTTGATTGTATTAATTAGCTCAAATATGATTAATTAGCTTTTTTACATAATTCGACGACTACTAGGAACGAATATTTTATTTATTTTCCTGATGAATTTATGCAGTTTTACTGTTAATTAGCATATAAATTAATCCAAGACATTGAGCAAATTAAACATAATTAATAATTGAATTTGTAATACAATATATACCATCAATACTTGTATTTTTCGTTACATGATTTTGTATATATGAGTCGTTCGTGATAAAAACATAACACACACACACACACACACACACACACACACACACACACACGATCTAGCTAGCAGCAAATGTGTATATATACCTTATTGGAGCGTATTTCTTTCAATGATGTATCTAACACATTCTCAAGTTGATCAAGCTCCTTTATGCCCAACTGTCCCAACCTTCCCCTAAAAGATGCTGCACTCAAATTTAAATTTATCATAAATGCTCTTCAACAATGAAATGTCCAAGCCTAGCTGTGATCCGGGCTGTTTCCCTGTCGTGTTCTATGGTTATGATTCTACCCTATATGTTACATATAACTAGCTGGTGCGATCCCCCCTGCCCCGTAATTAATCATTTATTTAAAATTACTAACTCTCCGATGCGCGGACACAATTAATTACATATAATAGTTACCTCTGAGATTGTTGAAAGAAGCCGCTTCATATTCCTGGTACAAACTTCAAGAAGAAGTCTTTCGTACGCATATCGCCAATTAGCCTGTTATCTGTATATTTGTTCAATGAACCTACATATACATACCATTTTTGGGGGGGGGTTCGTACGCATATTCACCTAATTTCTGCTTAATTACTTCAAATCAATTCACTATATTTGTTATATATATGTATGTATATTTAATTCAATGAACAAAGTCTAATATACATACCATTTTCTTTCTCATCAAGGGGGTTGGGGTTTGTTGGGAATAAAGAGTATGATACATATGACCTATATTCAATATATTTCGACTACGAATATACATACAAATATATATATATATATTTTAGATTTAGGAGGAAATTATTTAAATTAATTAATAATAATGGTACCTGTTCATTATGGGGAGATTGGTGTGCTTCAAGTGGACCATAGCTGCTTCTGTGATATCTCTCCAATGTCGCGCCCATACTAACATTAAAGTTTTAATTAAGGTGCGCATTATATATATATATATATATATACTCACACACATACATACATATGTGCAGGAAAAATTAAATACCGGAGAGTAAATTCATCAGTATATGGATATATTCATGTGTCGATCTGTAGGGTATGTAGGCCTAATTAAGGACTTGTTACTTTTAACATGTGGGAGTTGAAACTTAGGATTTTAATGTTAGAATGCATCTTCAATTATGTAACTAATTAAGGCCAACATATATATATATATATATACATACACACATTACACTTACGAATTTTGCAATTTGTGTCGGAGACGCTTGCAAATTTGCTTGTATATATAGAGCTTTCTCATGTGCATTTATTCTTAGTAATATTTTTGCATTTTTTCATGATATGTGATTATTTTGATGTTTTGCAGCATTTTTTGGTAAAATATGATGTAGAAAGAATCTCTTATACAGGAGAGAATTCTTACCCAAATCAAGTTTAGTTAAACCAAATCAATTATGAAGTAAGTGTGATACATTTGTCATGTGATTCATTATTTTGTTTGAACTGTACAGCAATAATACGACAAGTATATTGTATTTACCATATAATTGATCAGGATCCAACCAAATCATCAAGTATTTCTTGTACGGTTGTATATATATAGACATTTTAAAATTCTGTAGACATGACGAGTGTTTTACTAAGAGATGAAACATCAAGATTTTAAGGTTTCTGATCACTGCCAGTTTTTAACTAAATGCATGAAACTACTTTTCCTTTTGTGGGGATGGGTTGCAGTAAAGGAAAAGACTCATCACATCTCTCACACACACACACTGCAAACAACTCACTTCACTACCTGCACAATTCCCCTCTCAAAATCATAAAATGGGAACATTAATTTTCTAACACAAGATCAAAACCATCAGATCAGACACCAGAAAATATCAACTCGCTTAATTAGCTTGCTAAAAATTAATCCAGCCTATTTAATTTTCTACTGACTTATATATTGTTCAATTGATCTCGTCCTTGTAAGGGCTTGACAACCTAAACAACAGTACTCGAAAAAACACCTATTTTTTTCTTCTTCATTAATTTGTTAATCGAATCTGCTCCTTCTAAGCGCCTGACAACCTTGACAAATTAAGTCGAATAATAAAACCTATTTTCTTCTCATCATCTATTCCTTTTAAGGGCTTAATTAACGGTAGTCAGAAAATTAATTAAAACCCCACAGAGTGACTGAATTTCTAATTCTGTCAAGAAACACACAGACATTAATTCACAAAAATAAAACTAAAAAAACCCCATAAAACGTTAATTTCTAAGTCAATCTGTCAAGAAACACGCAGTGAGTGAGAAAACCACAAAACCCCAGAAAGGTTAAAATTCTAAGTCAGTGGAAGAAAACACACAAACACTCACAAAATCAAGTAGAAAACCCCAAATTTACAATCCAGTCATCAAGAAACACACACAAATTAAGAGACTGAGAAATGAAAAGAGATGGACGCACCTGCTGGAACTGCTGCAGAACTCATAGAGCTTGCCTTTGTTGGAGAAGATGATGAGAGCAACCTCAGCATCACAGAGAACAGAGAGTTCATAGGCTTTCTTGAGCAGCCCATTTCTCCTCTTTGCAAAAGTCACCTGTCTATTTATCTTGTTCTCAATTCTCTTCAGCTCCACCTTCCCTCGCCCCATTACCCTATATATATATATATAATTCCTGTACCTATGCTCTCAGTGCAAGCAAGATTCTTTTTTTTTTTTTTTTTTAATTTGAATAAAAATGTATGCTATATAATTGAAATCCTGCAGAAAAAATAAGAGATGAGAAACATTTATGGGATAGTACAGGTGCAAGTGTTTCTTTCTCTCTTTCTTCTTTAGTTTAACTTTTTATCCTCCTTCTTCTTCAGCTTTTCTAGGGTAGAAAATGCTGTTGCCTAGTGGGGCAGGTCTTAGGTTTTGCCTCATATGTGCAACTGTGCATGCATTCATGTTTATTTCTTACATACATACATACATCATATATATATCATATATGTGTGTGTGTGTTACATCATATATATGTATATATATACATGGGTTTAATTAATTGTGGATGTAAAGTAGGATGATGGGATGGGATGGGCTGTTGTGTACTTGTGTTTTCCTCTTTTTGTTTTTTACTGTGTGAGCAATGCAAGAAAACCCTCCCTCCCTCCTGCCTAACAACATATAACATAAAGTGAAAGTAGAAATAACTTTGTCCCAATGCAACAACTTAGGTTTAAAAAGAAATTAAACTACCTACGTGTGTTTTGTGCTCTAGAAAAAGCTCATATACATGCATGTATTTGATGATATTTCAATACTACGCAAAGAATCTATAACACCTATCATGATCACATCATGTTTTAATCACTACAAGAAATAATGCTAATAGCAACGACATATATTTTTTTTAAAATATTGGAATTCGTTGCTAATAACTAGATTAGTAATGAATTTAGTAAGAATTTGTTTTGCTAATTAACTCGACTTTGATTTTAGTTTGTATCAAATTTTTTCGTAGTTATTTGATTTATTTCATTATAGATTTTTTTTTTTCTTAAAGAAAGCCGCATGTGCCTAGGTGAGAAATTTGGCATGGATCCTACCCGTTTATTAATTTAAAAAATTTCAATAATCCCCGTACAATATAAAAGCATGTAAATGAGGAGTACTTTATTACTCCATTTACATTAGGAGTCATTTCCTTATAGTGAACTAAAAGGGTGTTTGCACAAGGTTATTTAGACATATATTAAAATTATAAGCTGATCTTATATATATTGAATAATAAAGTATTTTTTTTTAAATTTTAGAATATCAAATTTCATTTTCAGATTTATAAGTTTTTATGTGTATAATTAGTTAGACTAATATGATGAATTAAAGTAATTAAGAAAGATTGTTAAATTCTTAAATTAAATAAGTCATCAGGTCTTGTTCTTTTTTTTTTTTTTTTTTCAGAGTTTAGAAAATCCTAATAATTTATTTTAATCTAATTATTTCTTTCGGCCGTATGGTAATTTATTTTGAGGAGACAGAGAATAGAAAGCAGTGGGTTTAGGCCCACTTGGTTTTTGTTGTGAGTTTCTTGAACAAGACAATTCAGCCCTACATAGACAGATCGATGAATTGACATTTAACTTGTCCTAACATCTTCTGTGTAGAGAATTTGAATTCTCAACTCAAGCAAAACCTAATTTATTCGGATCATAATATTGCAAATATAATACTAATTTTAGTTTAAAATAATAATGTAAATTTTAATTTATATTTTCAATATACACAAAGTCAGAAATTAATACACTTGAAACTTTAAAGTACTCGTAAATAATTACTTACGCACAAAATATTATTCTCATGTATTTAGAATAACATAACTTTGATTATATAAATTAATTAATATTTTTTAAAATTATAAAACCAGTTTTTATAAGTAGGTTTCAACTAATCCCCCCCCCCCCCACCCAACATCAAATATCCAGACTTGTTCTCATGATCTCTAGCTATTAATTTTATTAATGTTTCACCAAGACTAGCATAACCAATTAAACTAATAACTTCGATTTTCACTTTCCAAAATTAAGCAACTCCAACCCCAATTTCGGACACACACATACATATGATCAGTGGATAAACCTTTCGTTTCCCCTCCATAGAGAGGTTGCCCCCTTTGAAATTAGTAATTTGAAAAAGGAAAATAATAAAGCAAAAGTGAAAGGATAATAGGTATATTGAGATTTGAGAAGGAGAGACAGAAATGTGAAAGGGAAAACCTAAAACGAGGAAAACTTGAGGAAATTGAGGTAGAGGGGAGCAGGCAGGAGATGGGCAACAAAACCCTACCTTTGACGTCCCTTCCGATTCCTTTTGGGGGAGAAAGGAATTGATGTGTCACTCACCACAGCACGGAAATGATTGTGCCTTCTTTCACACCTCCATCCTCACCACTTTAATTCATTCCAAACACAAAACATTCATCTTAAACTCATCAATATATGACATGACCACCCTCTTTATTCATTTTTATTATATTTCCCACAATATTTACACATACATTTTCAAAAATGTGTACGAATTTCATTATACGATCGCGACTGTGCATTATCATCTCGCATTATTTAATAGTGATAAGAAATTTAATCACTTATACAAGTACTTACAAATTATTTATTAACGCAGTTCCTATATCGATAGAGAAACCAAATCTATATTTATATACACTGTAAATGATTCGTTCTTACCAATTAAGCAAAAAATTCATAGACCAACTTATGTTTTCTTCTAGTCATACAACTTTTAACGATGAAAATATTGTTTTAGTCTCATAAAATAATAACAAAATTTGATTTGATACCACAAATATGACATGTGTTGCTTTTAATTAGTCCTATAAAACTCATAATCTCCATGTAATTTTAGTCCCATGAGACACTAAAAATATGTTGTGATTTTGATAATAAAAGGTCATAAAATCACATTTTCTGGGACAAAAAAGACTTGATTTTGAGTTTTATAGGACTAAAAACGTCATTTACCATAGTTGTTGTACCGAAAAAAAATCATGTTTATTTTATGGGACTAAAAAAATAACTTGCCCCAACTTTTGAGGACAAATTTGAATTGAGACTCCAATTTAAAAACGAACACACACCTAGCACAAGAGCATTCGAACAAAATATACATTGAAACGAACGCCACCATTACACAGTAGTCTTTGAGTGAATTTAACGTTTTAGTGTGTGTGTTCAATTAATGAGAGTCAAATTTCAACATTAATTCGTACGTAGAAAAGGAAAGGACAAGAAAGGCAAGTTATGGAAGGAAGGTGCGGTCATTATCTCATTCGTACCAATATTTCCTTGTGATCAATTCTCGTTTTTTACTGAACCTAACTATTTTATCTCATTGCATATGTGCTTCAAAGATGATTCTTTAGAACATGACAGATTAATGTAGTTAAGTACAGTACTTTACATTTTCTGTCAACGAGGTCTAATTCAATTGACGACGTCGGAGCCCCATGACTTTAGGATATGGCTTCCAACTCCACTAACATGTATGAATGTTGTTCTACTTTAAAAGAAGTTGTTGATTACATGTAAATATATTGTGTTGATAATTAGTGTATGATTGTTATGGTTGTCGTTTGTTGTTAGATGTATGTATTTACTATTGATTTATTTAATAAATAATAGCTAATAGTTTTCAGTTCAAGAAAAAAAAAAAAAAAAAAAGAAGGGTACTCCGCATTTCCCTCTTTGAATCAAAATATATTGAAACCTCATGATCAAGAGATCATGGATTCAAATTAATCCCATCAATATATATATGTGTATTTATTGGTTAATTTTACAAATTTAGTATTGGTAATTAATCGACATTTATTAACATTGATGATTGGAATTTATGATGTAATTATGATCGATTCACTCAAAAGAGTGGGAAAAAAAAATACTTATCTACATTGTATACAAAATGCCAATACTCGTAGATAACTAGTTTGGTATGTTTTTAGTGAATCGACTAAATTAACCCTATTTAAACAAGTAATATCCATAAAATTTTTCTGTCACCTTTCATGGACTTCAATGTTTTATCCTTTTTCTATCACATAACTCATTATTCAGAAATTTTTAGCTGTTCTGTTTAATTTCCTTCTGAGTTACATGATTTTTCTTCACTTATTATGATCTAATAGCTATGTTAAAATGTACTCAATTCATATACAAATTTAAAATTAAGATATATATCTTAACCCTCATTTAATATTTTCATATATATTTTTATACTTATAAGGGGTAAATGTAATATAGTTATATATTAAGTGAGGTTAACATCATTATATTTTTTTTCCTTATAAATACGAAATTATTATATGAGTATGTTAAATGAGGGGTAGCATTAAAAATTTATGTAATTTTTTTGTTAACGTTAATGTTTTTGTCCAAATCTTAACGAAAGAGAGTTAGGTGTAAATAATGAATTTTCATAAAATAAAAAAAAAAGTATAATTTCACATCATCGGGAGGAGTTTAAATATAATTAACCTTATCAAATATGTGGTCTATAGTCTTAGTGAGCCATCGCCTAATTTAGCACCACTTTCTCTAATTGAACGTGTTTTAAGCACCCAAGAAGCAGCAGCAACCATCACAAAATTTTAGTAATAATTATATCAAAATTGTCGCTACTAATTTGTACAATTATACACCTAAAAATGGTCCATTTTTGTGTCTCTTGCTTTTTTAAGTAGTTATTTTTCCCCCTCCAATAAAATGCAAACAACTCTTATATGTTATTACAAATGAGTAATTATTCTTCTAAAAATATATATATATTTTTGGTAAAATACCTTTTTATATTTTTTAAATTGATGCAATTTCTCTATTTTAAAAATTTACAAGAAGGTAAATTATTTTTTTAAATAAAAAAATAATTTATTTATTTATAATATCACATATATTAAATTGCATCAAACCCCTGTTCCCTGTAATTTAAGTTGTTTTCCTCACTCTTGCAAACGTCTATCCTTTTCCTTCTCCGATTATCGTCGACTCTTATCTAGCTAAACGTATATCATGGAGTTATCCAGGTACATACGTAACTCCAAATTATTTTAATAATAAAATATATAAAAGTAATTGTTATTGTTATTACTGTAGCATTATAAAAAATATTATAATTATTTTAATTTTTATACTGTCACATATCATCTGGGAATGGGAATGGAAAAGATTAAACATAGGAATAAAGTGAAATGTGAAATCTCGGACATCCAAGAAAGTTGGACACTCTGAACTCCACGTTCTCAACAGTATCAAAATTAGACCTCGGATTGAGACGTAAAGCGCCTAACGTGTCGACGTCCCATTGGCTGCCTCCCACTGCTCTTCTGTGTTTTCCCATGTTGTCTTCCAGAAAAGAAACCTACTCTCCTTACGTCAATCCTTACATAGCCCTATTTTTCAGATTTTACAATGGGGATTTTTTACTTCTTCTTTTTTTTTTTAATCTGGATGGGGATTTTCTACTTGTTTACATAAATTAACACTATGACATTGAAACAACCAATAAACTTCAATTATACTTATTGCATAAAATATTTTACAACATTATTGAAAAAAAAAAAAAGGATTCCTAGCAAATTTTATTTTGGTAGTTATACGATGGATTGATTTCTTTTGGCAATAGTAGAAACATGTTTGATAAATATATATTTAGATGGGAACGGATTCAGAAATGAAAATTTAGGGGAGTCGAAAAATTATACTTATATATTGAATTTCACATTATCGGGGGCAATTAAATAATTTGTGGGGACCAGTATATCAAAATAAATAAGGTTTATGTATAATCTAAAATATATAAATATATAATTTGGGGGGCGAATATGTAAAAAATGAATTTTATGTATAATTTTTTTAAAAAAAATTCAAAACTTTGGGGGACCTACCCACCCTCCTTGAATCCCTCATTGTATTTAGACAATTTTTAGTATTTCTGAATTCTTGAAATAAATTTGAAGTACCAAAATTTTAATAAATTTGAGTGGATATATATAAATGAAAGTTCAAAAAAATAAAATATAAAAGCTTGGGTAAGTTTTATCCATTAATTAAAGGAGTGGTTGAGAATAACAGTCGTGAATTATTTGACAATTGGGCCTTAGTGGCCCAAATTCAGTTTCAACATCGGTCTTATTTTCTTATTAATGGGCCAAAGTAAACAGGCCCACTGTTTCGGCCTAATTGCATAAAATTCCCATCCTCACAACCCTTGAATTTTTTTTTTCTTCCTTTCCCAATTGGATGTAGTTCTTGCATCAGTAAGTATTAATTCAATACATAAATAATTTCAAATCAAAATTAATAAATACGCTCAAATAAACATATACCCATATTCGTAGAAATTGGACTCGTAACCTTTCAGTCGTGACGTCTCAGCCTTACCATTTGAATCACATTAATTCATCAATGATCAACGTATAGGAATTACTCACAAACAAAAAAGAAAAAAAGAAAAGAAAGGAACAAGTGGGATATGGGGAAATAGATATGGAGACAGAAGTGGATGATGGTCCGTACTGACATAGCATGAAGCAGAAAGAGTGGACCAAAGATGAGAACAAAAAATGTCGATAAAGTCTTGTTTGGGGATGACACATGCAATTCACCTGCTTCACTCACATTTCTCACCACCAACTCCCAAACTATCATTTTCGGCTTTTGAACTGGAATGGGTGCGAGACCTCAGACATAGGGCACCAGATGGGACTCACTGCACAACAATGGCCACCCATCTCAACTTTTAATCCGTGGTGTCCACAAAAGAAAGCAACCAAACACATCATACTAACATACATCCATCCATCCATCCAATCAACTTAATTATAAATTTGGAGATAGCAGATTGGATAGAGGGGCCAAAATCACTGCATCTTGACACCTGTGAACCCGCCACTGCTCCTTCAATTGAGTAATCCTAAATTGGTAATTTGCATGTTGGCTTTTTTTTCTTCCGATAAATAGAAATTCAGATGACTTTTTTTAACTTCAGTGACGACCTTCACAAGTCAGGCTATTCACTTGAGATCATAAACCGCTTACAGAAGTATTTACGGATCGAGACGTCAGAGTACAACCCTTCACATCTATAAAAGGTATCAAACTAACAACCTGTCTTAGAGTAGATGTGGGCTTTCGATGTACCTATATGTGGCCGTGGTGTTGGTTGTCCCATTTTAAGATATGATTCAAATATATTAGGATATACCTGGTTATAGGAAAAAAAATACGAACAACCTCTTGTTATATAGTATATATGCAAGATATCTTTTTATTATGAAATGTTTTTTTTTTTTTTTTAACATAATGCCTCTTTTTTTTTTTTAAAAAAATAAAGAAATTTATCTGCTTAGACAAGAAGATAATACTTTCTCTATTTTAAAAAGACAAAAAGATATATTGATATTTTTTTTTTCCTCGTGAGATGGATCATTTGTTTATTAATTTAGAATATCATAAGGGAAGATTGCATTAAACCCAATTAAATAATAAATGAGGGTTTGATTTGAAAAATAAAAATAATCGAACAGGAGAAAAGGGTCACAGAGATTTGAAAGCCACAAGTTTAATGGTTGTTAAAAGGGATATGGATTGAAAGTGCGACTTCTATTGAAGATGGACGTGATAGATTGAGAAAATGGAGTTGAAAGCGCTACTTGAGACTACAACGACGACAGAGTGTACTGACACAGAAAGCGACCCTCCAATTCGACTATGACAATTCGTTTTGCCTAATTACCGAAAATAATTAATACTTCAACTAACTACGTACTAATCTCCCTTAATTATATGTAACTGATGAGCTGATTGTTTAAAATTGAACGCTCTTCATTAATCACAATGTATAATTGCATGCATGCAGATTATAATAAATTCTTGGATGAGTGTTTTTGTGTATTTAAGGTTAATTATTTACAGATGCTAAATAGTACTTATGTCAAATCCACGACAAGATATTAAACTAAAACAAAAAGTTGGGACTTTCAAATAATAGTATGATCAGTAGACAGTCAAATTTGAATCAATTTTATGACAAATATATATATATTTATTGTATGATTGATCAATTTAGAAAAAATAACCAATCACATAATAAATATATCATATTTACTTTATAATTAATTTAGCTCGATCAATCCTAATCCGAGTATTACAAACTCATGTCCAAGAATATCAAACACACAGTAGTTGATGGAAAATAAGCAAAAAGGAGAACTTCGAGCGGCCGATTATTTTTCTTCTTTTTTTCTCAGTTAGTGTGGAGAAAAAGCGAAATCAGAATTGTTGCTTTATATATAAAATATTCCTATAAATATATTTGAAGGAGTCGCCTTTGAGTCAAAGTTGTCTTAATATTAATTTTGATGGCTAAATTGTATTTATTTTTACTGTATATTTGGGGGTGATATTTAAAAACTCTAGCTATACGAGTCATAAATTATATTCTATAATTCAATAATTTTTAACAAGTAGACAACTTCGATCATCGAAACTTTCTTATTTGTCGGAAATTACCGACGAAGTTAGTGTTCTTTAAATTGAGGTTTTAATTTGAAAGCAGCCCTGAAAAAATACAAAATTATGAATTATGAGTAAATTGTCTTCCTTTTGCAACTGTAGTCCTTAAAATGACACTCTTCAAATATATATAGAGCATAAAATGCAATTTAGTCACAGCTAATTACATAGCTAGTTGGGGGGAGGGACTGACTGGATGCTTCGTCAGCAAAAACTCTGATTTAAAAAATCCTAATATTAGTCCATGCCATGAAGTCCTTTATTTGTTAAAAATTATTAAACTATAGGTTCTAATTTGTTTTAATTCCTATAATTTTAGTCGTTTAATTGCCAGCCACACTATACATACAGGACAATAAATTTGATTTAACCTATAAATTTGAATATCCTAACCTATAATTCCTAAATGTGTGTGTGTTTTTTGCTTGGTGGATCGATGGGGGTGAAATGTTAATGTGGTAAAATGATTTTGACATTCTAACAATTCCCAATCCATTATTAATAATTAAGATTAATATCCATTTGTCTCAACCCCACCCACCCCGCCAAAAAAAAAAAAAAAAAAAAGTTATCATTTGATGGTACAAAATCAAGACAACAGGGGTAATTGATGAGCAAAGCATCCAAGGAAGATAGGTTGTTGCCCCCACAATACACAAACACCATCTTTGGGTTTCCACACATTAAAGCCTGTTTCAGTATTATTCTACCCCACACCCTCTCTCATCTTATATACATATATATGCTCAACAAATAAGTGGCTTCTGACTGGAAACACTAAATGACCAGTACGGTTTAAGAAAACATTTTAATTACTAATTTGTAAGAAAAAGAAATTAAAGCAAAATAACAACATTTAGTTTAATTAATGAATTCTTATAAACTTAGGCTAAAATCTCTGTATCCTTTAATAATTAATAATTTTGAATGCAGATAGTTGCTCATAGTCAAAACAAATTTTAAGATTCACTCCATGAATGTAGAGATAATTATTCTCGTGTCCAATAAGTTGCGGTTTTTAATTAGGATTTGATAAAGAATATATGTACTATGGAGGTGTTTGCAATACGTTGTTGCTTTTGCAGTGGAATAAATTATAGAAAAAATTGTGAGTTAAGTAACTATGAGTGGCTAAAAATAAAAATTGAACTTGGAATGTTCGGGATAAATTTAATATTTATAATTTTATCAATAAGGTGTAGATATTGATTGATCATAGAGATTTTTTATAAAATTTTGGTTTAATTCAACTTAATTTTAGCAATTAAAAAAAGAGATTATGAAAGTTGTAAATAAAAAATACTTGTTTAATTTATTTTAAACAATAAGATGATAAATGCTTATTTTAAATAGTTGTAAAGATCACCTCCCAAGTACGCAAACAAAAATAACTTACAAAACAAATAATAAAGAATAAAGAAAAGAAGTTGATTAATGTACCTTTAGTTAGTCATAAATAAAATGATTACTATAAAAAAAGGGAGCCTGCAAACCATTATTCTCAATCATTTCAAACCTTCACACATTTCACATCAATTTATATATACCCCCTTCCAATTCATTAATTCATGCTGCGTACGTAAATATACACTTTGCTTGGTTATAAGTACTTAGTCCTAAGTTTCATTTTTAGGATCCATCATTAAACATTAATGTCCATGTCCATCGCGGGGTTTTCCTCAGACCCTAATAAGATGTACAAGAATTCGTTCCACTGCCGGAATGATTCCGGGGAGCTCGATGTTTTCGAGGCGGCCGGATACTTCTCCAGCGTCAATACTGATCAAAATCCAGGCGCATACATTATCAATGGTGCAAACTTTGCTCAAAAGTTCATGAGAGAAGAAAAGCAGCAGCATGTTCAGAGAGCCAGGATGAGCCTGGACATGCCGATCAGAAATCCAATTCCTGCTGAGTACCACATCATGGATCAGAAACAGATGATCAAAGAGAACAAGAAACACAAGCAGCCCAGCTCTCCAGGGGGCCGGCTGGCTAGTTTCTTGAATTCCCTCTTCAGTCAAACACATTTAAAGAAGAAAAAATCGAAATCCGGCAGCACGATGAAGGATAGCTTGGAAGAAGAAAGCCCCGGTGGAAGGAGGAAAAGACGAAGCAGCATTAGCCATTTTAGAATCACAAGCAGCACTATCAGTAGTACTGCTGCGAGCACTGATTCCAAGTCATCGTTGTTCTCATCGTCCAGTTCTGGGTTCAGAACACCTCCTCCTTACGCGAATACTCCCACAAAATCATACAAGGAATTCAGAAACTTGGCTGATCTCCAGCAGGCGATTTCTAGGCCTGAAAACAGCAGTGGGTGTTTCAAGCCCACATTGGAGAAAGCGCTGTTTGCGGAGAAAAAAGTCACAGACTACGCCTGGATGGAAGAAAATTTCAGAATCAGCAGCGGCGATCCAGGGAAAAATTCCAGGAACGGGAATTCCGGGGGGATTCCAACCAGGAATTCCACCACGAACTGGGAATTCAGGAAGTTCAGCAACACAGACGATGGTGCAGACAGCGATTCAAGCTCTGATCTCTTTGATTTACCAAGCCATGAGTTAGATTTCTACTCCAGTAGCCTGCCTGTCTACGAAACAACCCATCTCGACAGAATCAAGATTGGTACACAAATCCCCAGCGCTGCCACAGCATAACCATAATTAATGCTAATTTTGGAGTTCATATTACAATATAATATTTCTTGGTAACGGTTGGAATCAAGAATCAGGTCACAGATTCTGCTTTTTTTTTTTCTTTTTCTCAGTCTTTGAAAGTTGTTCACGATTTGTATGTTTATGTACAGTTTAGAATGTTTCCCTGTCTATCAACTTTAGTGTTTTTCTTGTATGCTTTTGGAAATTGGAGGTGGTTCAGGATTATCATTAAAGTGCACCCACTACAACAGTTGGAATAATTATGCATGATTAAATCATCAGTTTTTGGTAATGAAAAGAAAGAAAGAAAGCATCATCACGCCCATGTGATTCTGATTTAACCTTTTATCATTAACTCATATCTAACTTTAGGTGTAACAATCATACATTGTAGATTTTTCTATTTATACTGAATCTTGTGGTTGACATGCATATATATCACTACAGACGTGCATACATATGTACATAAAATGAAAATGGTCACGAACTAATTCTATCATCATGTGATTCCATGGCTTACAATCATGGAAAATTTTAGTTTTTGGTCTCATAGGAGATAATTACATTGATAAGTGTATATATTTGTAACAAGATTAGTATAATGAATACAAAACAAATATTTATTTTGATGGATTTTTGTTGCGTATATCCATTGCAAATTAAAAATTTTAACAGGTTTTCGAGAGCAAAGGTTGTTTGCAGTGGACCACATAATAAAACTTCGGAAAAATCTCATTTTTAGTCCCATATCTTAGGGTCGTTTTTAATTAACTCCCATTTGTTACATTTTTCCTCAGATTTGTCCCATATCTTCAAAATTTTCTCAAATATAGTCCCAAAATTCAATTTCCATCAAATAAATAATGTCGCCGTTAGTTCCAAACAACCTCCCCCACCCACACCCTTCTTCCCAATCGGCCCCCCCCACCCCACCTTCCCGCACCCGCCACCAGCGCCCGCGTCCCCTTCTCCGTCGTCGGCGCCCCAGCCCGCCCCCACCTTTCCCCCTTCTTCCCCATCCCCGCCTCAACCCTCCTCCCCTTCTTCCCATCGCCTATCCCCCTTCCCCGTCGCCGCCCCCCCCCCCCACTCCCCCTTTCCTAGTCGCCGCCCCTCCTACTTTCGCCCCCTTTTCGTTGCCCCCCTCCCCCCCACCCTTCCCCCTTCCTGTCGCCCACCTGCCCCCACCATCCTTGTCGCCCTCCCCAACCCAGCCCGTCCCCCACCTTCGCCCCCTTCTCATTGCCTGGCCCTCACCCCCCTCACCGCTTTCCATCTTCCCCTTCCCCCATCACCGGCACCGCCTTCCTCTCTCTCTCTCTCTCTATATATATATATATATAGAGAGAGAGATATATATATAGAGAGAGAGAGAGAGAGAGAAGGGGGCTGAACGGAGGGCAACGGGGAAGAAGGGGGAAAGGTGGGGGCGAGCTGGGGCGTCGGCAACGGAGAAGAGGAGCGCGGGCGCCGGTGACGGGTGGGGGGCAGGCAACGGGGAAGAAAGGTGGGGTGGGGGGGAGGTTGTTTGGAACTAACGGCTCCGTTATCTATTTAACGGAAATTGAATTTTGGGACTATATTTGAGAAAATTCTGAAGATATGGGACGAAATTTGAGAAAAATGTAACAAATGTGATTTAATTAAAAATGACCCTAAGATATGGGACGAAAAATGAGATTTTCCCTAAAATTTCGAATAGAAAGAAAAAAAAAGGGGGTTTAATGCAATTTATCCCTATATAATATTATAAATAAGCAAATATATACTCCATCGAGGCACAATATGGTAAATTTGAGTTTACAATTAGGGTATATATGTTTACTTAAAAAGATGTGGCTAATGAAAGATATGATTGAAATAGAATTGCGTGTGATATGATTTATATGGGTAAATTGCTTTTTTTTTTTTTTTCATAGAGAGATAATTTATACATTTATAATATCACAGAGGAATAAATTGTATTTTTTTTCAAAAAAAAAAACTATTAAAAGAATTTTCTATATAAAACAATCCCCTCGAAAACTCACATTGTTCCCACGAATCGTGAGATTGGATATATTGGATCATGGGAATTTCTTTGATAAGACAATGCATTTCTTACTTATAATTACAATTGTGTGAAATTTTTTAAAATTACAAGATAACATTGTCAAAAAGAATTTGTACAGATTCGTATTGTAATTATAAATTTTCACCAAAAATTATTTTTGAGTTAGTAGTCACTCACTTTTTTTTCTTCTCTCTTCTGGGGTATTCTTGCAATTATTTCATTCGAAAAGATAGGTCATGCGCAAATTAATTAAATACACAATAATGCCATGAATGCATAATGAAATGCTGAAATCAAATCAAAGAAAACAAAAAAAATGAAGAAGAAGAAGAGAAAACAGAAAAAGAATATGGAAATTAATGAATTCAGTGTGTTCTTAATTTATCTGCAACGCAGCTTTTAAGGTTTCACAAAACCAAAGCATATATGCATGTTTTGGTCTAATCATGGATCATGGGATCAACATAGGAAAACATTACTGTTTTCTACTTTTCTTAGTGTTTTCTGATATTTTAATTTAATGACCCAATCAATGCATATTTATGATAAACAAATAAAGACAGAATATATATAGGCCCCGCCGCCTGGATTTTTTTTGGAGTTAGCAGAAATCAAAAGTGATTGAAATGACGACCTTAATTACACGAGGATCTTTATATATATATAATATTTATATAAAAACACACACACACACACACGCACTCTGCCTATCAAAATGATCAGTCAAGTTCGGTGGTTTCTTCATTAATTCAATCGCATGATGCAAGACATCCTTATCAATAGTACTTAATTAGTATTGTTGGGAGTACATAATATGCATGCGTCGTACAAATTAATGTTGGCTCAACTAATAATAATAATTTATTTTTTGTTAAAATTTATGAGTTTAAATTTCTTCTTAATCAATACCAGGATTGTATTGATTGGTAATTTATAAACAGTCTGTAAATAATTTTTGATCCTTTGAATCTTTCTAATTAATAATAGTGATCAGTCTTCCACCAAAAAATTAAATAAATAAAGCAAAACCTAAGAGCATGTTTACTTTATTGGACTAGCTTGTATTAAACTAATAATACAAGTTATTCCAATATTTACTTCATTAGGTTGAAACCTGCTATTATTACAAAAATCGCTATTATTACAATAGAGGCTGCTGGTGCGATGAGTGATTTTGACAAGACTCCTACCTGTTTATTAAAATCTCAAGAGGTTTTTGACAATGTTTGATATTCACATTATTCTTATGACTAGGAATACCACCTCAAGAGGGGTTTGGCCCAATCACCCTTTTTGCAGTTGAAGCAAATAAAGAGTAGTTTTTATTAAATCATATGATACGTATAATTCTATTTCAATCATATCTTTCGTTAGTCACATTTTTTTAAAGTAAACATATATACCCTAATTGTAAATTTGCATTTTCCGTATTGTGTGCCTCGATCAATTTTCTATTGTGAGCCTATAAATCATGATTTTGTATCTTATTTATTTAAAATTGACTATTATGAAAATAGCAAATTAAAATGCAGAGATCAAGATATTTGTGTATGATGGGAAACTAATTTGTCTAACTCTACTCAACACCTAACTGGTATAAATAGACATGGAGACAAAGATCATTAGATTAGCACCGCATATTATGTCTGAAAAGTAGGGCCTCCTTACATACTTAATTCCTTAAGGAGGGAAGCTTGGATATATATAGATACAAAACACACTGCTTATAGCATATGGAGACTTTGTAGCCAATAGTTTGTGAATCACATAACAATGCGATTTGTGAATCGAATGGTACCCCATTACGTGAGTTATTGTCTATTTTTTTATTTTATAAAAGTTTCATGAATTATCTTGAAAAGACGTCTCGATAGAGAGAGGAGGGGCTTTCAGTACTGTATACCAATTAGCCACTCATACTTCTCATCTGCAACCAATATATAATATTTTTTTCTACTTCGGGGGCCTTTTAGTACTATATACAGAGAAAAATGATTTGCAATCATATTTAGTGTTTTATTAATTATTGTCTTAAATAAAAATATCATATTATCCTACAACATTATGAAGAAAAAAAAATTAGGTCTATACCCTACCCAGACCTAAAATATTGGGTCTTAAAATATTGGCATTGGGTCTAGAGACCCATTGAATCTTGAGGGGTTTGGATAGGGTCTGGATAGAATCTAATAGAATGAGTTATTGAAGGGTATATATTTAAATAGGATTTTATCGTATCTATTGACAATCCTGTTTGAAAACCTAAATCTGGATAAGTAAGGTATGGTAATTATATCCAATTTGGTAGGCATGCAAATACTTTGGGCCCACCAATGCTGAATTAAACTTTTCCTGATTTTTATGTCCGAAATTATGTCCTGAAATTGAATCAAATGTCCTGAAATCATACCCATACTAAATAGTCACACCTTCAATTCAACTATCTGCACACCAAAATATCTTCTCTCGATTTCGAGTGTTTGTTTTTTCTTTTTGTTTTTGTCTCGCTTCTGGTAATATCACAATCAACTAAAGTAATTAGTGAACTAATTTATCAATTGGCATTTAGTAAACAAACAAAAATATCCATCATATACCCATATATTTATTTTTTTTTATGATTGATTCAAATTCGATATATAGGATTCATTTTTGAAAAAATGTTTAAATATCTTGCATATAATTAAATAATTTTTTTCACCATGGATTATGTCGTTATTTCCTTTTTTTTATTTTTTATTAATGTTTCTTACTTTATCAAGCTTATGTTTAAGGCTCTCGGCCCCCAACCCTTTGCTTTCTGAAAGCCCTCTTTGAACGGATCCAATGTAACCCATATTTGGTTATGGGCCAGCCTTTATCCTCCTCCTTAGTCTTTTTATACTCTTGCTTGTAGCCCATTATTATTCTGGGCTGGACCTTTAGTTTGGGCTTCATAATAACCCTATATTAATAATTTAAACTCCAATTGGGCCAGTGGGAGTGAACTCTTAATGGGCTTAGGTCCGCCTAAACTCTAGATGTTTTTCCTGCAAAGCCTTGATCCTTGTAGATGCGAATACAGCAGTGGAGTAGTTTGAATCACCCACAAAAAAATGTGCACAATCTCAATTTTATTCAGTATATACGCATGTCTAAATTTATGTCATTTATATATTTATATACATAATATATATTGATGGCCGTCGAAATTATTAAAAAATATTTTTTTATAAATATTTTTATTATAGTGATAAGTATAGCCGATTCCACATAGATCGGTTATAAATTGATTTCTTAAAAAAAAAAAAAAAAAAAGTTGGGATTTTGTTTGAGGTTTAATTAAAAGATGAAACTAAAGAGGGTGAATAAATATAAGAGAAGTTTAAAGTAAAGTTCATGCTTGATTCGTGATCATTGATGCAAAGATAACACTCATTCGAAGAGATAAACTACTTATGGTCATTGGTACGACCTAATGACTTCACATGTTCTTATTTTTTCATCAGTCAAGGAACGCCCGTTGGGTAATTCTCTAATTCTAACCAATAAATTCCGACGAGAATTTATTAAGTTAGATCATGCATTCCCAATAATATAATCAACTCCCATCACATAATAAATTATGTTTTTTTGCAACTAGTTATTGAACTAAATAAACAGTTATAAAATTGCAAGTTCAATTGGTTAGCAAATATTCTTAGCCTAATATGCTAATAAAAGAACACATCAGAGAAAGTGGAATTTCATTAAGAAATCAACACGGAAGTCGAGAGATAGAGATAGATGAGATGAGCTACCTATCTATTTATACTATTAGTACCCCAATAAACATGGACATAGAGTGGGTAAAATCCTATCGCATTCATATGTGGGGTCGATTTATTAGAGAGAAATTACGTGTCTGAACCCCATCATTGAAAAATTCTATTGGGTAATCACAAACCGCAAACGAGGATGAGTTTCGAGATCAATGGAATTGAGAACACATCATAGGGGGAAAACTAGAATTTAAAAAAAAAAATCACGAAAAATCAACGTCATCTATTGGTTAAGAAAAAGAAATAACATCAATGCGAAAACTCAAGTTATGATCAGATTAAGTAATATTTACAATGATTTTAACTATGATCAAAATATTTGCTGTGATTTTGAATTATAACTATTGTTTGGGTTTTGCATGCAAAAACAATTCCTAATAAATATTTTACAGTTATATTAATTAATATTCGTCACACTTTTTAATGTTTGATAACAACAATGAATTATAACAAAAACTTATATTTCTCCCAATAATAAAAAGATTAAAGCCCACAACAAATTAAAATATATGTTTCCTTATGATTGATGATTAAAGCAATAGTAATTGGAGAATGGAGTCATGTTTTCCTACTCTCTTAGCCAATCTTTT
The DNA here is from genome assembly GCA_034509725.1 of Sesamum angolense. Lineage (NCBI taxonomy): Eukaryota > Viridiplantae > Streptophyta > Magnoliopsida > Lamiales > Pedaliaceae > Sesamum > Sesamum angolense. The sequence continues at coordinate 1,861,833 of JACGWL010000006.1, read as the reverse complement.
CCTTTTTCATCATGGAAAGATGCCAATTATGGTTGTGGACTGTTCCACGATGCCTAACAACCATCTATAACAGGAAAGTTTTACGCAATACCTATAATAATGATGATTAATCAACTCTAGAAATTTCCCGATACAAATTCAATTTCATCGACTCAAATCAACTACATAAATAATGCGATGCACATATTATGTAATTAATTATTTTATTTAAATTATACATCAATCATATGATAATCAGATAATAATTATATAAATTTGATTTGAGATAGAATTTCTTATTAAAATTCCAACTCCCTTAATTATTTACTTAAATTAATAATTAGAATAGTGGGGTGCATGAAGTAAGTGTAGCCTAGGTACGATTTTCTTACACATACTAAATATGTAACTTATGAAGTGCAAAGAATGTGTTGTCTAAAGATCCATGCCCCTAGAAAGTGATCCACGGTGAAGACCCCTTCCACGCTTGGGTATATTTGAATCAATGATTGCTGGATTGAATTAAGAATGGAAGTAGCATCTCATCTAATTTATCTAAGTAGAGGGCCCTATTAATATGCCTATTAATTTATTACTAACCATTTAGGTATAACAAAATTTTAATTTATTTTTTTTGTATGCTAAAATGGGATATGTTTTGGTTGGGAAACAAAGGGAGATTAGATACCTAAATCACTACTCAGTTGTGAGTAGACACACCTAATTACCTGCAATTAGCAATTCTTGACTAATCAGTCCAATTTAGTGTGTGTGTGTGTGTTTTAACTTATTTTTTTATAGTTTTAATTTTTTTTTTTTTTTGTTGGGCACAATGACCAGGACTGCAACGTTATACGAGTATACTAATGTTAGTGCTACATCCATCGATAGAATCCATGTGTTTTTACGTTGTTGTACGACTATTTATTGTGTATCTTGCACTACTATATGATTATATGTTGTATAATTTCTGGCGTTGTAAGATTTTTTTATCATTTTAATTAAAATCTTGAAATTTTACAATTAATCGAAAATTTTGAGTTCAGAGTTACAGTAATTTGTTTCAACACTAGTTTCTTTAGTATATGCTTCATTCAAGAATTAAATTTATTGGCTATATTTAATTAAGTTTAAGATATTTTCTTATTTTGACATTCTTATATAGAAAATTAGAAATTTTTCTGTGTGTGTGGGGGAAGGAAAAAATACAATGAAACTTGTGATATTGAAATAATGTGGTACATGCATGTTAACTGCCATTATGAGTATGGAAAATGCATATTTTTTTTATTTTATTTTTATAATTTTACCCTTCTCTTCAATCTAATATATATAACCTTATATATATATATACAATAATTTCTAAAATAATCTATAAATATTTATTAATAAGTAAAATATTATTTTATATATAAATATATAATTATCTTAGTATTTTTAATATAATATCCTTTTAATTAAATTAATTTTAAAAAAATAACAGCAGCAACAAAGAAAATGGTGTGGCCAACGGCCCAGCGCCCTCCTCACCCCTGGGCAATGGTTGTTGCTTAGCAACAAGGGCGATCTTTGTCGCTTATCGCTGGAGAAGGCAACGAGCATAGCCCAAACGTATTTCTCGGTGACATCGTCACCCAGATGAGGGAAGGGGGAGCCGGTCTTGGGGCGGGGGGGGGGGGGGGGGCGTTGACTATTATTTTTTTAAAATAATAATTTTATTTGTATAAATTATAATAATATATATATATAATTGTATCCAACAAGTCATCCAATTCATATTCTAAAACCTCGTAGAATTAAAAAAAATTCTAAAGAATATCTAATTGACATGCCATGTCATTTTTCTGATCAGAAATCAAACTTTTGGATACTAAAGGATTAAATTTAATCAATTTTAAAATTTAATGGACTTATAAGAAATGCCATAATTATCAGACTAAAATTAAAATTAAGCATATTTAACGGACTAAAAAATAATTTTTTCTATATCAAATTTTAATTTTTTATATCATAGATATATTATAGCTATACTTTAATAGGCTCAGGTTGACTAAGTTGGTCAAGAAGGGCATTCTAGTCATTGCACATAAAATAATAGCCCAAGTTGATCAGGGGTCGGTATGAGTTATTGTTTATAATATAAATGTGATTTTCTATATTTAAATTTTGATAATTTTTTTTTTATATTTTTTCATATTACATGAAATCAAAATGAATTTTATTCGAGAAGGAAATTAGTAAATAATTATCCCAATGTTAAAAGAGCTTTGTTTTTTGTTTTTTTTTCCTGCCTCTTTCTCTTTCTTTCACACAGCGAGTCACCAGAGAGAGACACAATATGGAATGAAAAGCTATAAAAAGAGGTGGAGCTGGGTTTAATTTAGCAAGTGGGGTAGTGGAACTGGAAATGATGTTGACTCTCATCACTCTATCTGCTTCATCTTCAACTTCAACTTCAACCTCATCACCACTTCCACTCTCAATAAAAATTCTAATTCACTATATATTACATTATACACCATACCCTTTCTCTCTGTCTCTTCACTGTTCACAAGGTAAGCCGTTGACAACTCTTCTCACTCGTCAATTTACATTTAAGATTAAATCTTTCGCCTTGATTTGCTGCTGTATGTGTTTCTTGATCATTTTTTCTGAGTGGGCCTTTCTCATAATTGCTTCTTGTATTTGCTCTTCGTGGGTTTCTCAGATTATTGATTGTGGTCGGAAAATGACTGGTACTTTGAGGTAATTTTTGATCTTAACTTTGTGGTTTTGGCTCAGCAATCTGCATATTGTGGTTTCTAGTTTTTGTATTTTCTTCGTGATTTTTGTTAGTTTCATGTGAGTACTGTTGTAAAACCTTTTAGTTTGTTTGTTTCTGTGGATGTGAGTGGTAACTGTTAATTAATATGTGGGAATATGCTTTCTTGAATTTTCGTTTTCTGTGGTATCTAACTCCGAAATGATTTTTCTTCTGATTGAGACAATTTTATCTGAATAGTTACATGTATGTGTGTTGTTTTCTCCAGTAACGTTTTAGAGTAATCATAAAATAGTTTCTGACTGTTGATGTTTCTGTGTTTTTCCTTTCTTTATTAGCATTTGAGAAAAATTAAGGTTTGGCTTCAAGGATAAAGAGCAGAATTGGAAGTGTGTTGGTTTTCTTAGTCTTGCCGGTCTGTAACGCAGTTGGCCAGTTTCAATTTCATCCAAGAATGGAGTCTCTTAGCTATGCTTTTGAGGGAGAGCACTGCTGTTTGCAGACGATACAGATTTCCAGGTTGATGGTCTCACGAGAAGCAGAAATTTATTGGACAAGTGGGATGGAGAATCACTTCCTATTCCTAGTAGGAATTCAGTTGAGAGCATGGCATTTGCAGAACCTGTTTTGCCTGATCCAATGAGAAAGTCTGTTCTTGGTGATCAATGCTTGAAGATCTCTGGTGATGAGGCGAACGATCCTTCTGGTAAATCGCTGTTGTCTACTTCTACTCTTACATTAAACTCATTAACGGAATTTAGCACAAGATTTTCCAGCTCTATGAGTGCAGCCATTGACGAGAAGTTGGCTGCTCCAAAAGAAAAGAATGGTAATCAATTGTCTGTGGACAACTCGGTGTTGTCATCTCCAGAGCCCTTTGTGCCAGCAAAAAGAGCTCGGATCACGAATTTGCAGTCTCAGATTCCTACGTGCCAAGTTCTTGGATGCAACAAGGACCTGAGTTCCTCAAAGGATTACCATAAAAGGCACAAAGTATGCGATGTTCACTCAAACTGCTGTAGTCATTGTTAATGGAATCCAGCAAAGGTTTTGTCAGCAATGCAGCAGGTAAAGAATCCTCTCACAAACATGTTTCACATATCTAAACTTTATTAATTATAATAAAATTTTCATTATGATTCCACCTTTCCTTTGCACTAAGGATGAAGCTGTCATGAAACTAAAATCCGCAGATTTTCTAGTATGATACGAGCAAACGACTCAACAATCTTGAAAAATGGCTTGATTAAGTGAGTTATGTTTTTGTTGTGGTCTATTCGATTTAATAGTGCATAAAGTATCAAATGATGGTGTTTGTAAGTTTTCACATAGGACTAATCATGTTATTTCAAGTTTGACTGCAAATACTCTGTGGCCTTTACTCGTAATTAAGAGAGCTACTATCTCAATGCAAAAATGGTTGTCATACAAATAATCGGGCCAAACAAATCCTTGCTGTTTTTTCTCCTATATACAAACTTGTAATAGCGATTTGACTCGTAGGTTTCACGTACTAGCGGAGTTTGATGAAGGTAAGCGCAGTTGTCGTAAACGCCTAGCAGGCCACAACGAACGTCGAAGAAAGCCTCAATTCGACAATCACTTAGGTAAGCTGCAGAAGTTACTTGCACAATTTTGGACTTTTTTTCATTGTTATCTTCTCATTTTTTCTCGGACTTCAGCTATATAAAGGAGCAGAGGGCAAAATTTCTGTCTTTCTCTGTATAAAGGATTACTTTGTGCCTAACCCTTTCATCGTCTCGTGCAAAATTTCAGAATAATGATATGGATGCCATATACAATTGCTACCAATATTACCTCAAACCCCTTTTCCAAATGCCTCCATACCACATAAAAAACTTTTGAGGTCTCAAAAATCATTTGCTTACAAGTAGACTGATCCGTGCAGGATTATTTGTTTTTCAGGTGCCGCATATTTCACAACTGATGCATCAACTTTCTCGAGATTTCTCTCGGGTGGATTTTTCGGCCTGCAATATAATGAGCCAGCTAACGGTCAATTACCAGCACCCGTGAAATTCTCTGAGTCTCTTCCAAAATCTCTCCTCCATTTGCATGGCATGGGAAAACAGTATCCTTCTAAGAATTGCCTCAACAATTCATTATCAGTTCCAGAGCTATCTGTGGGCTCAAATTCCAGCTGTGCTCTCTCTCTTCTGTCAGCTCAATCACAGAACTTAGTAAGCAACTCAGCAGGCGCGTCAATGCCTCATCCTCAGATCGTCCAAGATAATCTTCATGCTAACCTCTGTACTATTCAGAACTCTGCTAAACGTTTCGGGTCTGATAACCTTACTCCAAGTATTGTTAATTCGTCTGGAGCCGACCAAGAACAAACCTCTGTTGGTTTAGAAGTTCCACAAACCGAACTTTCACAAGAACCGAACACTCTAACGCTAAAGAGCTATCTATCTTCTGAACGTGCAAACACTGTCGATTTGCTCGAGTTGTCAATACACCTTCAAAGAGTAGAACAGCAGAAACACTTCACACAAGTCAAGCTGGAAAAATGGTATCTTCTGCCATTCTACAATTACTTGAAGAGAAGAGAAGCTGCAACAAATCTTCCGAATACTATTCCTTTGCTGTCTTTTAGGTAGCATTTGGAAGTCATGAGCAAGAAATTTTACGTTTGAAGAAAAATATGTAACCAGCACCTGAGCCTGAGGTAATTAATTAGTGTCAGAAGACTTGTATATTACCTAAGTTTGCTTAATCTTTGTAAAAATCCACCACATCATGTTAGTACTTGAGGCTCTTTGTGTTTGTTTGAGCCAATTAAGTACTATTTTAGACGGTTAAATAAGCTACTAATTGTCATACTTGATCTGCTTCCCACAATCTCAATCTCATTTTGATTCACATAAATTGAAGTTAAGCAGTTTCCTGCAGTAATTCAAGGGTTGCATCAAGAGCTTTTTGCTGGGGTTTTAAAAAAAATGCTTATCAACTTATTGCTAAAAATAAGTTGAAAAAACTGTATTTTTATTTTACAACTTCACAAAGCTTCCTACCAACTTTTACAGCTTATTCAAAAAGTTATAAACATTAATCAAACTTCAAAAGTTATGAAAAGTGACAATTTTCATCATGGTAAAGCTTTTCAAAAGCGATGAGCTTTACAACAGCACTGAAAGTTGATCCCACCCCCTCTATAGATGCAAGCTTTTAATTGAGATGAGTAATCATTTTTGGAGTAAATGGTCAAAAATTAATACTCCATGTTTGTACTTTAATTGGTTTTAATTTAGGTGTGATTAAAGTGACGGTGTAATCATTCACTGCTGCAAATGTGTTTGTTCTTATGCATGTGTTTGCACGTGTCTGCCCACATTTATGTATATATCTACTACCCCTTTATTCTCGTACCTTAAAGTTGTAGGCGTGCCTAATCTTATTTACATTATAATACATCCCATTTCCCTTTTATTTCTTTTGTCTTATGGATAAGATTAACACTATACGTTATTTTTTCGAAATTGTATATATTGAAAAACATCAAACTTGTTAATTGATTTTGAATTTTGAACGATGTATTATATATTCTAGCTTTTATGGTTAACGAGTTTGGAAAATTTTGAGTTCAAGTAGAGCCAGCTTGCAGAACCCATGAATCAGGTTGACTCATTAATGCATGCACATCTATATCTTGGTATGTCGGCTTTAATTTAGGTCGTCACGGAGAAGCAAGCATGTATTTTCCTTTCTAACATACCTAGCAAGAACATCATATTTAAGGTACGAGGTGCACATGGTTTTGACCTTGTTGAATGCAGTCTTTTGTTAATTTTGAGAGATTACGGACAGGAACAACTTTGTACTTTGATTTGGGACCACAAATTATTAGTACCACATGAAGTAATAAAATTATTGAGAACTAAATTAGGTTCCACATAAACATGGCTGTTTGTGAATAGCAAATTGTAAGCCCAACTCCTTAAAAGTTTAATTAATATATATGCAACCCAACAAGATCGATACTGATCTCAATAGATCACTATACTGTTTTGGCCCATTTTAAGTAGTGTTCTTGGGAACATAGTAAAAAATTGTAATTTTAGTTTTCTAATTATATTTGAGTTGTAATTTTCATTCTGTTGAGATTACTTTTGTCAATTAGGTCATATAATTAAAAAAAAACAATTTAAGGACAATTATGACTGAAAATCATAAATTGACTGAAAAAGTGAAATTACATATGACTCAGGTTTATAGGGTTAAGGAAGAAATTTCCATTTTAATTAGCACAGCATTAGTTACATATGAGACAAAGCTAATTGAGATTAACTGAACTAAATACCTAGTTAACAGCCAACATTGCCATTCCTCTCCCACATTGCCTTAAAACTAACAGCCTTAATTTCATCTTAAGCCCAGATCTCTTTTGATTGCTTCCAGTTTTTTGTTCTTGATTAAGCCTACACACACAAACAAATTAATATATATATATGAAAGGCAACTTTTGCGTTTCAAGGAATAGGAAAAAACAAATGATGATCTGGAATTCTTACATTGTTACTACCGCTGGTGGAAGCAGATCCTTGTGGAGTGTTTGGAATGTACCTTGCCACTGTCGCAAAAAAATTGTCATTAACTTGGATTAGTTGGGTTTTTTGTTATTTTAACTTTGTAGAACAACATTTTTGTTCTGTATCTTTTTTAATTTTCGTAATTTTAATCCTTTTTTTTCACCTGAGTTCACTTACACCAACGAGAAGGGGTGAATTCAGGCAAAAAAAAAAAAAAAGACTAAAAATTCGGAAACAAAAAATGACGTAGGATCAGTATGCTAGTCTAGAAAGTTGAAGTATGAAAACATTAAATAGTGTAGGTTATGGGACGAAAATGCATTTAAGCCAATTAAAAACTAATGGGATTTAACTAGGGAAAATATTGGAGATTAATGAGGTAATATTAGCGTGCGTGTTAGGGTTTGATGCATGCATGATTGATCAAATTACATTAATTTGGAGGACTCACATTTTTGGCAGCAGCACTGAAAGCCTCTCGATGTGGGATCTCTGGATCTGCAGCCTTTATGCGCTGTATCTCCTCTCTGCAGAGAAAAATCCACTTAAAATTTTCATTAATTAATTGTTGTTTAATTTAATTTCCACATTAGATATCGCAAGTTGAGTTTATAAGGTTTTCGTACTTCATGAAGCGATTGTAGGCGGATGGAAGCCTGTGCTTCTTCTCAGGAGCTGCAAATACAGACTTCATAATTATTAACGACAAACACACAGAAAGAGTACGTAGATGAAAACTCCAACACACACACCCACGTACACGTGTGTTTGTGTGTGTGAATGTATATATTTATACGTCATACGTTTGACGACATATGGAGCTTTTGGAGATGAGGGCTGGGTGGATATTGTGGAGGAAGAAGATGATGACGATGATGATGCAAAGTAGGCGGCGTTGATCATAAATTCACTGCACAAACCCTGATGACGATGATGATGATGAAAAAGAGTTGAGGTGTGGTGATCAATATTGAAGCATTGTGGCTGAATTGGAGGCCTGGCTGTGCAGGTGCTGAGGAATGAGAGATTGCTGCAATGCCCACATTTCACTGTCACTGTATCCAACAACTTCTTGCATGGAATCCCAACCTTCCATTACAACATCGATTCATCAAATACATCATCGTATTAATTTATAAAACTAATTAAGGTTGACGCATTATATATGGAGTACTTTGCATGCACTGGATTAATAACTAATTACCGCAAGAACAGTGTTGCAGAAGTTGCAGCGGATGTAGCAAAAATGTTCAGATGATTGAACCTGCTGCTGCTCTTCCATGCTGAAATTCTTAGCTCAGATGTAGTGAAGAGGAACAAGGTAATACTCAAGAGGCAAATATAATATATATATATATATATGCTACTTATATAGAGATACTATACAGTTGAGGTTTAGAGGTTGAGGGTTGGGAAAACATAAATATAGAATTATATATGGGTTCGAGTCTTATTAAATATATATTATAATTAACTTTTATTTTGTTGTATTTTAATTATATTAATTGAATTGATACGTCAGAAATTTTTTAAAGACTATAAAGTTAGATATAAGTGATATATATATGGAAAATTATTGTTCGAACCTGTTCGATCGAATTAATTCAATTACATAATAAATGTATTTTTTTTAAAATTGTACATCAATTACATAATAAGCGTATTACACTTGTCATATAATTTATTTAGATTCCGCTAAGCTAGATTACATAAATTTCTTATATATATACATACATATTGCTGGTGAAGAAAAATAAAGTGGAAGTTGAGTTTGAGTGGATTAATGGAGGGAGAGAAATGAAGGTGAAAGACAGGAGCGAAGATCATGTGTCACAATCACACTCATCATTTCAAAAGTTGTGGAAAGGATTTTAAAGTGTCATTCATCATTTGATGCGACTTTTCTTCCGATTGCCAAACATGGAAAACTAATCCAACCCTACACTTCTCTCCCCTATTTTCTTTGTTCGTGTAAACCCACCCTTTTTTCCCTACCTGGCTCACCCCTTTTCCTCCTACTTCTTTTTATAAAGTCGTGTTTGTGTCAACACCACATATACACCAATTTATTTTGAAATATTAAAAATAAACAAATTACTCCATATGAAAAAAATATAAATTTATTTATATTTTTAAAATAAAATAATTTGTCTTATTATCTAATTAAGGAGGTAAATTACTTCATTTTAAAAAATTATAGAGAGATAAATTGTTATATTTTAAAATTTATAGAAAGTAATTCTTGTATTTATCTAGAGAAAATGAGAATTAAGTATTGTGGAAGTGACATCTTAAATGTATGGGAGAAAGTATTATATATATATATATATATATATATGATAGCCACGTTTTGAACCTGCACGAAACACCTCTAAGAACCCTAATATATGATTCTTTGTCAATGAATTGTAAAAATAAAAATTTGGAATGCATTAGATGATCAATTTGGAGGCAATTTTCGTGTCCAACAAGCAGACGACCTCGAGTGGTCGAGGTGGGTAGGGCAAGAAGGAGGAATGGAGACCATTTCAGTGTCATGTATGGATTAATATACCCTATTTCTTTCTTGGAAGGTTGCCACATGCAATGCGACAGTCAATTAGAAAACATGTACATCCATACAGCCTTACACTAGTTTTTCTTTCCATGCTTTTGATGTTTTATACGAAATTGGGCGTAATGATTCGAACAATGGTTGCCCTGTTTCTTCTCCATTTTGGGAACCTTCGATTAGACGCGTCTATACTGCTTTAGTTTCGGCTCTCGATCGGACACCACCAACTCTGCACTGCACACACAAAGACACGCGTGTATCTGTGTTTTTTGTTTTCTTTGTGGAAGAATAGTGTGTGTCTATGATATGCGAACGTAACGATGTAGACACGATACAACACGAATACAACGATCTAGAAAATTTTTAAATGTTAGGATAAAAGGCATGACCATATTATGTAATACATGTTTTTATATTATAGATATTCTCATAACATTAAAATATATAATAGAAAAAATACCATAATATATAACACCTTGAAGGAAATATCCAAATTCAATATTAAGATATATAAAATATAAAATAAGTATGTCTTACATCTACGTTCTTAATCAAAATGGTTTGAGAAATTACATAACTAATTCATTTTAAAAAAATAAAATAACAATCAATCTTCAATTCATCTATTGCTTCTTTTTTCTATTTTGCTATCTTAACCACAAAATCTTTTGAAATTATTTATTAAAAGAAAAAACTTATGTGTCTTTAAACTTGACCAATGTGTCCGACACTATGTCATTTTTTTATTATATATTTTTAACATACGGATGCAGTATCTAATATATGTGGGGTGTGTGTCTGACACTATACTAAATGTGTCCAATGGGTGTACAACGAATGATTAATTGACTAATTTGTTAATTGAACACAACATAAGGAATACTAATTATTAAAGGCATCATATAAAACTTGTCTCTACTTGAAGATTTTATGCCATTAATCACTAAACACAATATACATAGTAATTATAATATGTGAAATGATAAAATCGGAGTTATTTCTCGAATAATTTAACTGAATACTGTCAAAAAGAATTTACTTGTGATAATTAACTGTAGTAATTAAGTTTATAATAGTAATAAAAATTGTATTTAAGTGATCATGTTAGATAAGTAGTCACAAATCTAAGTGACGAAAAAGATATTACCGTCAAAATATCACTAAATGATGATAGTAATTATCATAATTAAACACATTTTCTTCTTATTATTGAATTCGAAAAAATTTATTATTATGAGAGACCAAAAATCTTATTGTTGGTTAATATATTTCACTAATTACTATTTTAAGGAGATCATAACAATAATATGAAAATATTATATCTGTTGGCTACTCTGATATCAACAGTCGTTGTAGTATAGTGGTGAGTATTCCCGCCTGTCACGCGGGTGACCCGGGTTCGATCCCCGGCAACGGCGTTTTTGCGTCCATCCCTTTTCCGCTATTGTATTTTAGAACCTGCCTCGGGACATTATTAGTTTAGTCTAGGGGCCTCAGACACAGAAGCAACGTTAACAGAAACCTTCTCCACATAAACAAATTCCGTCGCAAGGCTGCTGCCCACAAAATTACGCAACACAAAAACCTTAAAATCTTGGTATAAATCGCTCATCGAAACATTGTGAATTGATGTGATCAATATCAAGAATCGAAACAATGTGCACCGCAACGTACAATCATAAGAAAAGCAGCAAACCAAATGCTGTAGTCAACTTCAAAACATTATCGACTTGTTCCTCGACAAAATTGTAACCAAGAAATAATGCTAACCAACTCAGGACAAAAAATAAATACCGAATTAAATAACTATAAATGAATATAGAGTCTATTTCGCAGCGCCATTGGTGAGCTTAGCGGAAGCCTCTCCAGACGGGTTGAGCTCGTCCCAAGCTTCAATCCATGTGACCATAGCGTCTGCCAGCTTAGTGAAGTAGGGATCTATGGAGGAGAGCTTGGCCTTCACTTGCTTGGACAGTTCAAGGTAGCAGTCTTGAACAGTTGCGCATTCTTTTGGAAGAGTTACGGACTTGAAGAACGGAATGATTTCTTCCTGCCAGTAGATGCCTTTGTACTCCTTTTTCAGATTCACAAAAGGGTTGCTGGCCTTGCTGTGCCAAATGTAAGGCAAACCCGTCTTGATGCCAAGATTCAAGTGGTCGCATATAACCTGAGATTCTCAAATTTTAGTTTAGTTTTAAGGATGTTCTTGTTCGTAGAATACAGAGGAGTGGTTGAGAGTTACAAGAATGTTAGCGATTCTTACCAATCAGAAATGAACTATTTGAAGATGAAGTTAAAATTTGTGCTTAATAAACGAGACTGCTGATCACTGCAGAACTGCCTAAGGTGATAAAACAGTGTAATACCTTGGTGCACCAGCCAGCCCACATGTCGTCGTATCGCCCGATAGGTTGACCATCACCCATGAGTCCAAAGTACATTGCTGGTCCGATCAGGTCACGGTTGAATGCCAAATTCATGCCACACATTGGGAAGAGGGTTCCCTTGGGAATTGTCATGACGAGGTCGACATACCTGGAGGGTGGGGGGACAATAAGAGACAAAGTTAGGTTAGCACATATTTACGAAACTTCTCATGGTGTTTTTGCAACTCCAGGGATACGTACCTGGTATTCCTCTCACGGGGCTTAACAAGTTGAGTAGGTGCATCGTAATCAGGGATATTGAGCCAAAGGCCATGAGAAACGGCAGTTGGTTCACCCCCACGCAGACTGAAAGGATACCCACGAACGAAATCTGTACCCTCCCTGTACGGGTCATACAAAGTGTTGAAGAAGTGTGGGGTAGATGGACTCAAGAGATTCTTTATGTGCTGCTCAAGAGCATTGATATCTTTGCCGGATGGGTCTTTGGCAACCTACACAGTCCAAGGAAAGAGACAACATTTATCAATAAGAATATTTTAGATGTCAAGTGGTGACTACACGGCTACACCCATGTCCTGGTTCACATTGCAAAAACTTTGCGCGATTTGAGCATAATTATAACATAAGCACATCATTTCACAAAGCTACCAACAAATGTAGATGACTTAAACTTTATAGTTACATGAATGTACTATGAAATTGCAATAACGGCAAAGAATTGCTCTGCTTGTGTCATGCATACAAATGACCCTTGCAACCAGAAGGCCATGCAGTGGGAACTGATTGTTACACAACACAAGTGTACTACAACATGGTACAAACACAAAGGCATATCTTATAGGTCAATAGAAGTGATCTAACAGCTTCTGATCCAGAATATGCTATTATCAGAAAATTTAGCATGGGGTCCAAGTAAAGATAGTTTCATAGAAGTATTCTACAGAGAATGAAGACCAGTTGACATTGAAGCATTCAAATGTTCCAGATCTTAAGACATTCTGATGTTAAAATACATTAACAAACTCAGATGTACAAGAATAGGGAAAAAGATTATGGTTGTCGGTGATTGGTATGTTTCTGCAAGATCCGCAACCAATATATAATTTCTGCGAGATTATATTACATTTACAATCTAGTTCCACAAAGTACGACCATAATCATCAAAGCATACTGTAATGAAGATCAAATAGAAATCTGAACAAATAGACAACTACCAAGTCCCAGGGAGCAAAACAAAATGCACCAGACAAACAAGAGAACAGATGACAAAAGTACATAAAAAATGCACCAGATCATCACAAAGTAATTCCCAACTTAAATCCTCCTTTGATGTGATTACTAAACTTACAATTCAAAAGAATTTCAGCCTCAGCAAATACCAAGAAAAGTTTAACATAAACGACAAAATTTCAACATGCCCAGATCAGCAGGACACCCCAAACCAACCTTAAAATCCCCAAACTACTACCTAATTCAGAAACCAACTTAAACCCATAAACCACTTCAAAACCCCCCAAGATCCAAGATCCAAACTTTTCAGACCCCAATACCAAGAAAAGGTCTAAAGATCCAATCTGTAACACAAAGCACAAGAAATCCAGAAAATCAAGAACCGTACAGAAAACAGAAAAGGGCAGAATTTAAAATCACCGTATACTCACAAAGCAGTCATCATCAATGGTATAAATATACTTCTTCTTGGAGACCATGTAACCAAAGCACCGACAAGCAGAGTCCTTGAAAGAGATGCAAGAAGCCTTAGGGCCCAGAATTCTGTTGATGTCATTGCGATTGTAGAGTTCATCTTCCTTCAGGGACTTTGATTGTTTTAGAAGGGTCGCCGTCTTGAACTATGATGAGATGGTATGGCTGAAAGAATGGCCTCCACATCTCCAAGAAATCGAGGTTTCTTATGGTGGGAATCACTATGTCTAACTCATCCTTCAGCACAGGGGTTGATCTCTCTCCTGCCATTGTTTCTCACTACTACTGTTTGCCTTGTGTGTTGTGAGAGAGAGAGAGAGAGAGACAGAGAGAAATGGTCGCAAGATTTGGGGAAGAAAGATGGTCGTTTTATACAGGAGAAGAGAGTTCCAAGTTCAATGGGAGTTGTGTAGATCTGTAGTAATAATTTCGGTACAGCCCAACAATTCTACGCGTAAATCATTGTACCAATAATTATAGTAACAATTTAAAAAAGTTTATATACTGGAAATTTATTTTATAAATGGTAAATCTTTAGACTTCGGAACACAATTCTTGCAAATAAATTAGAAAGGGATATGATCTCTTTTCTTGATTCTTCTCCAATAAAGCACTTAATTTTTCCTCCCAAATCTAATTTCAAGAACCCAAAAAAAACTTGATTTTTTATCTAAAAAGAATAAATTATTAATCAAGCATCTTTTTTCTTCAAAAAAAAAAAAAAATACTTTCTATGATTTTCTTTATAGTGTGGTCCAACTTTGATTGAAGTAGAATTTTGAATTTCCGGGTCGGCTATATGCTTCACTATTATTACTCCCCTGCCAAACAAAAAGGAAAAAAAGAAAAAAGAAAATGAAAAAATATAAAACTCTTGTTGCCCTTTGGATTGTTTAAATAAATACAAAATGTATTTATTGATTTGAATTATTAATATATTAAATAGAAAATTGTAATTGTAATTTGTGGAAAATGTCATTTTTAGTTTTATACAAATTGATTTTAGTAATTTAGTTTTATAAAATCTTGTTTATCACATTAGCTAGCAATTGGACATCAATAATTTTTCAGCTAATTTGATAGAAAAATTGCATATGACATCCACATGATCTAATTAAAAGTAATGTAAATCAATTCATGCGGGATTAAAAATGAGAACTATCTTAGGTTACAAAATTAAAAATACCAACACCCTATAAATTACAGAGCTAAAATTATAAGTTAATTGAGTCATATGTAAGCTATATGTAATTGTCTGGCCAATTTAACCAAAAAAAAAATCATCAAAATTTTAAAATTACAGAATTAAGTTGCGAAAATCAATTAATGAAGAATTAAAAATACACTCACCATAAATTACAGAATTAAAATTATATATTTTTCATATTGATGATTTAATCTTTAATTTAAATATATTAAAATAATATAATAAGTCATGTATATATATATATATATATTAATTTAGATGGAGTAGTGAGAAGATGAGAGTTGAGGTTCAATCTGAAATGGTTAGCCTCCTCTACTTTCCCACGACCACCCTTTCAGTCAGTCAACTATTGCGATATTCATATTACTAATTTCCACACGCAATTTCCACCCAACCTACTTCCAAAAATTTCAATGTGGAAAGTTAGAAGAACGCACCGGGTTGAAAATGACAGCGACACGACAGCAGTAATATGTATGAGAATACTATAATATTGTTTCAACATGGAAATACACTGTAATAATCTCCAAACGTGGAAACACTCTAATTGTTTGCACGTACTCTTTCTCACCCCCTATTGTAAACCACACGCCATCACCCCCTCACATGCAATCGGATGCTCTTAACGTATTGATCACTAGTTGTCATAACTTGTCGTTTTTGTATATTTATTATATGATTGATAATTTATTTTTTAAAATATATTATATAAATTAATATATTATTTTTTAAAAGAAAATCCAATTTAGCTATATACGAACATATTAAAAAGATTATGTCGCATGTCATAAATCGTTGTTTATAAATGAATGTTATTAGTATTGATGTTAAATATAACTAGAGTGATTATTTAATATGGTGCTAGAATTAGACCAAACAAAAAGTATAATATATCTGAATTTGATTCTTATTACCAATCATTTATAAGAGAAAAATTTTTAGTGTAGAATTTGATAGGCTTGTTAAGATATTAATATTAAATAATTTGTCTTTCTAAGAATTTAAACAGGATGATCGTCTAACACATGTTTTTTCCTTGTTACAAGAGAAAATCTGTAACTAAATTAAAATTTTCTTTTTTATTTAAATTGAATTGTATTGTATTGTGTTATATTAAATATATATATATATATATATATATATATATATATCATATTGTATCATATCATATCATATTATCCATCCAACCATAAACCCCTTGTTTGGGTTTAAATCAAATAGCAAACCAATCAATTTTTATATTTTCCAAAAGGATTTATATATTAATATTATTACTACTTAGACATACAAATATAAAACATAATTAAGTACATCCATACGTATTCCTCGTATCCTTTTTTCCAAATTCAAATTTATTAATAAAAATTAATTAATATAACCTGACTTTTTCGTTAAATGTGATATGGCAATATTTTTTAATATTTATAAATTAAAATAAAATAAAATTAACGCTTGACCTAGACCAGAATATTGAGGGACGTGCTCTACAAATGGGCCCTCACGTCGGCCTTCAGCCTTCTATCTGTCCTTTGAATTAACTCAGGGCCGCACATTATCTCACACAGTCCAAATTACACGCCTTAGTTTTCTTGGAAATTCAAATTTAATTAAATTTAAATTAATTATATTTTAAATATAATATTTTTATCATATGATTGATATACAATTCAAATAAAATAATCAATTATATAACAAGTAATCACATTTATTGTGTGGTTATTTTTATTTATAGTAACCCTATTTCATTTTCTTTTTCTGAGACTACCATGATTACTATCTCTTCTTGAAATGACTAGAAAATAGTTGTCCACTATCACAGTTGGATGTGTGTTCATAAATCATGAGTACGTTTTACGATTTCTTACACAGAAATAAGAACATACAAGAAAAGTTGTTAATACTAAGAAAGAAGTCATGACAGAGAGCATCAGAGTCGCGTTTTCAGTTCGATCCATGCATGGAAAACCATGAAATGTACTAAATCTTCATCACGTTGACGTGATATCCATTGGTTGCCTTCACTCTAGGGAATTTTAACATCTTTTCTCCTCCAATTTCTTCCCATCTGCAATACAAATCAGCGGTAAGAATCATTCTCTTTGTCAGAAAAATTCTGACCCAACTCAAGTACAATTGAATTAAAATCAATTGCAGAGCAAGTGTATTATATTTTTTATATAATTAGTCATTTTTTAAAATATACACCAATTACACGATAATTAGAATTTTTCTTATCTGTCATTCGTGAAAAAATGTAAGGTATTTTTTTGTACAATATTGGTTTACTTACCTGTATGTAGTTGCTAAGTAGTGAAGGAAAGTTGCAACCTTAACAATTCCGAGTTCCTTTCCCGGACACAACCGGGTTCCTCCTCCAAACAATAGAACATAGTTGTTTGCCTCTAATTTCTCATCCTGCAATATTCTAACAGTGGTCAGTGTGTACTGTCATCTTATACTAAATGAAAACAAGGGACTTGAGCAGTGTTCCTATTAAAGCAGACGATGCCTCGTACAACAACATGTGGGCAAGTGAATACTACATAGTTAATGGTTGGTCTGATTGAAGTCCGTCACTAATTACCTGCAGCCATCTCCATGGATTAAACTTTAGGGGTTCGGGATAGAGGAGCGGATCGTAGTTGATTTCCCTCAGGTAGACGTAGATTCGCCAGCCTTTAGGGATGGTAAATCCTGATTGAAAAGAATTAGAAAAAGTATGAAAATGGAACCTAGGAACTGACAAAAGTCTCTAGGAAAGAAAAGATATGTACAAATTAAGACAACGGAATAGTTTGTTTCTGATGATCATACCGTTCAATTGCACATCTTTTGTTGTCTTCCTTAGCACCCCGTTTATAACAGTAGCCAGTCTCAAAGTTTCAAACACAACCTGTCAGAAACCAATAGTACTTACCATCCAACAACATTGTTTTTACCAAAATTAGTACGTCCTAATGTGTGTTAACAACTCGCTTTGTCGACAATCGTCTCTCATGATGCTCCGACAATTACAATCATCGTTGTGAGTTTATCATGATACAATATGATATCCATCATCAGTCAGCCCGTACCTCGTCGTCCCGTCCCTTATCAAATGCGCTAGCATATCATCATAAGTTACTGCAGTAGCCCCACGTCTCTTTTCCATCAACTCTGTCAAAGTCTTGACCACATTTCTCCTGCTCTGTACACACACAACACACCAATTCTTAAACCACAAACTTCTTGCATGCATAGTACATACGAGGAATTAATCAACCAATACATACCACACCTTACCTTAATTCCCAGGTGATAATTTGTCCCTGGAATGTTGACAGGAAGAGACAGCGTCCCTATTAGAAACTTATCAAACTCGCGCTTAAAACTATCGTATATTGAACTTGATTCAACTTCCGCAATCTGCTTGAACGCCATCGCGAACGCCATCTGGACAACATGGGTAACTAAAATCGTTATAAAAAAATCAGACTCAGTCGCGCTTCTGCAGACAAGACGACCAAACTGTTGGTACTTACCTCCTTGGTCTTTTGTTGAATGTCGATAGTCTTACCATCCCAGTCGGAGAGGAACAGCCTCATGTGCTTATCTAGACGCGACAGCAGCCGGTCCTTGACCACTGGGGTTCCGACAAGGGACAGCAGATTGTTCCTTATGTGTCTGTGAGTAGAGCCATGGACAGCAGCAATATTTCGGCTTCCTAGGATATCCACCATCGACTGTGGGTATCCGGGCACCAGCCCTTTTGCTTCATTCAACAGGATATATCTATTGAGCTCCGGATCCGTCGAGATAACCATCGGACTTCCTAGTATATGGGTCTTGAAAACGCTTCCATACCTGTTCATCCATACATCATTTGAACCAACAATCAATTATTTCATATGAAATATATATATATATATATATAATATATATATGGAAAAATACAATTTATCCTCTATATTTTTTTAAAATAAAACGATTTACTTTCTTAGACATGGGTAAATTGCTTCATTTTTAAATACACAGGGGTAACTTGCTATATTTTTTTTATATGATAATTTGCTCATTTACAATATCATTAGGTGGTAAATTACATTAAACCCTATATATATATATATATATATATATATATATATATATATATATATATAATGGTAATTTATCAAATTCAATTTTTTTTCTCTAGTACTAGTTTTTTTATTTAAGGTGTGGTATAATGTAATTAAATAAAGCTGTTTAATTATATTTTTGGAATGTACTTCACTTGTAACCTATATGCACAGATTGGATTTTTTATTCTACATTGCATTTTTGTTCCATTTGAAATATACAAGTGAATAAAATTCTTAATCAAATAAAAAAAAATTAAAGTAACATTTACAAAGATGACGTGTATATATTAATTAACGTATAACATGTAATTAGAATTTGAAATAGACTACTGAATCCGCTCCTGCCTACCCCATTTCTAATTTTCAAGCAATTTTTTCTTTAATTAGCATTTGAACTACACTCGATATCCGTGCAAAATTTAAATTTTTATTATTTATGTAATTAAATAAAATAAGAAGAAAAATAAAATCAATACTGATTAAAACTAATAAAATAAAATAACTTAAAATGTGAATGAATAGACTTCACGTCCCCCTGGCCTATTAAAAGTGTGACAACATCAATACTTAATTAATTAAGAATGATTTGTTGTGAAGATTAAGAATAAAACATGATTCCATTTAATAAGGTTAATTAAGAGAACATACGTGATGTAATGAAACTGACCTTGCTTTTTGGTTTCTCATGAACTGAGGCCCTAACGTCAAGAAGTCACTAGTCTGACCAAAAAAAGGCCACCCCATGGTTCCCGGGGGCACCCCTTTTCTGCTGTATCTAAACTCATTCCATTTCAACACAAAGAAGCAGAAGAGAAGGCCCAAAGCCATACATGAAACCACCATGTCCAAACCCTCCATTGATGCTCCCAACAAAACCTACCTCCAGAGTATTTTTCTGTGTGTGTGTGTCTATGTATGTTTAGGCTCTTTTTTTATAGTCTGAGGAACAATAAATAATGTGACTATCCAATGAAAATTGGATTATTTCAATAACTGCAATCTAATTAGGAAAGTATTTAAGATAAAATTAGGATCGGATTAATTAAGATTCTTGGTGGTTTTTGGTTAATGTCATGCCTGGTACAGATTTGTTTCCTTAATTTTTTTGTTAGAAATTAATTGAGGCAAATGTATTACAAGGACTAGTTTTTTGTCTTTTAATTTTGTTTTGCTGAATTAAATGTCAAGAATCAATTCAGTTTTATTATTTGCTATATTCGAAAATCATCATAACATGTAATTAATTTTTAGTTTATGATATGAATTTGGCCTAATTCTCTATAGATTTTCCAGTACTGAAAATTTAATTACCATTATAATAGATGAACATTGTAATTAATTTAAATCAATGACATTGGTCTGATGTAGCATGCATTATTACATTATAAATATCAGTACTCAGTCTTAATTGTAAGAATAGCAAATTAACGTATCATGGATTGATTAATCATCATTATCCCAAGTAGATATTAAAAAAAAAAAAAGAAGGGATACATTCTTCTCCTCTAAGATTTGGTGTAATTATACATAAATCATTTATGGTTTGAAAATTTTCATCTAGCATCTTTTATATTTTCTTTCGTCTAACGAATAAATTTTTTCATTAGTTAAAATTAACTGAATTTGATGATATTAATTAAGCATTTCATTTTGAATAAAAAGTAAGTCAATATGTATTACCAAGGCCCAATTAGGGAAGGGCTGGACCTATTCGTGGACTGGAAAATAGACCAGGCCCAACCTATCTCTTTAATATCCAAGCCCAAACTTATATTATCAAGTGGCTGTTGGGCCAAGTTCAGGCCCGCCAGCCAGGAGAAAGGACCCTTTCTGACGAAAGCCTAAGCCCTCCAAAGACCAATCGCAGACAGTTTACAGAGAAAGAAATTGACACACTCTCTCTCCCTCTCCTCTCTCTCTCTCACACACACTTACACACAAAGAGAAGCGCTCGCCCGGAGGATAGCAGAGGCCAGACAGTATGCCAACGCTAACAAAGATTTATACAATGGAAGAAGCATCTGAACACAACACCAAAGACGATTGTTGGGTTGTAGTTGACGGCAAGGTAAAGTATTTTTTTTTTTTTTTTCCCTACTTGTGTTGTGTTGTGTTGTCGTCTCAAGTTAAATAATTTTGCCTGTAGTTTCACTGTTTCTGATTGTTTTGCGACATTTTGGATTGATATAGTAAATTCTATGGTTTACTTTGGGTCTTGGTATTTTATTCCTGAGATACTTGGATTTGGATAAATGGGCCAAGTCTTTTATGATTTTCAGTTAATGTTTTGCTCTTGAAAATTGTGTTTTCAGCTGGATTGTGATTGTTATGTTCACTGTACAGAACAAATTACAGTGAGGTTCTATTTGGTGGGAGAATTGGTATTGGTTTCAGGTACTGATATTGGAGGGATTTTGAGTTTGAAGTTTCTGTTTGCTGGAGCAAATATTTATATTCATTGCTTGTTGCTAAATTTTCTGTTAAATTGTTTAAGGGAAAAGAGTAATTTGCGTAATAAAGCTACTTATGCATTTGGGTAATTTATGATATATAACGAAATCAAGTCTTGTAAGAATTTCTGTTCTTGCAGTTGCTGCTGTTATCGTTCTTTTTTGTGGGCAGCCTAGTAATGTGGGAAGGCTTAAGCTTAGGCGTTGTCTGTGTTTGTTTTTCATTATCTGAAAAGCAGCCAAAAATGTTCTCAATGTTTACCATCTCTTTGCAAGACATAAAGTTCAGTGAGTTGTCACTTATCTTTATTTTTGTTGCACTAACACAAAACACAACATCAAACATATTAAAAACTCTCAAACACACACATATCCTTATCTCTCTCTCCGTCTCCCGTAAAGTAGAAACAAAGAGAAACATCTTAAATGAAACCAAAAACAGCCTTAAATCTTGGAGTTTGCAAAATGGGATTGGTGGTTCTACTATGTAGGCATTGAATTTGATATATCTCATTTAATGTTTGAACAATTTGTTCTCATTTTTACTTTTCTGTAGTTGCCTCTGTTGGATTAGGACTGTTTATATCTCATATGCCTTCCTTTGAGTCTCTATGGATTAATTTCTGAATCTCTATTATGAATATCTATACTATTATTGAGTGTAAGGGTGTTATAATTTCTAAATTTGGTTAACAAAATGTGTTGACTAAATGCCCTCAGATATCTTTTTTTAAATAACCTCCTCTTTAATCATTTGGTTTTTTCAATAGTTTCCTACTCATGCACATTTAAAATTAAAATATTTTAATTGTTTTGATAAATTATTTGTTTTATCTTTTTCCAATTTCATTGAATTAAACAAATATGACAAATATATATATATATATATATATATATATATATATATATGTATACGTGCACACACATCGAGTGCGTGCCGATTGCTAGTCTTCATAAGTTCTCTGTGCTTCCTCCCCTTAGAAAAATCTTGGTTCACACTGCACTCTTCTCCTGAGGTTATGAGCGATTTCCTCGTTTTGTTCCCTTTGGCCAGATAAACTTGGAGTTTGTTTGCTGCATGTAATAGCTAAAATGTAGATTGATTAACCATCTAGCAATGTGAGACCTTAATGCAGGTTATGAATACAATCCTAAGTCAAAATTTGCAGATGAAGGGAAAAACTCTCTTATGTTTAAGTTGATTGAGACTTGATTTGCTTTTCATGCACTGCAACCTAATAATAATTTGAGTCAGTTCAATGCCACAATTAACTGTCCTGAAAACTGCCCAAATTTGGATTTGTTGTGGGAGAAAGCCTTCTGAAGGAAACTGCTCATCTCATGCTGCAAAATAAATCTTAATCAACTTTCTGAATTATTCATTGCCTGATACACAGTTGGAGAGTTCATTGACAACTAGGAGATTCATCGTAAGCATAATGCATGTCATCTTGTGTCCAGAACACAACCAACAGTGGACAGATGGTGTAGATAATGGGATCAATATCTTCATATTTGTGAAACATTAGACCGCAAACTCTTTTTTACTCTTCATATCTTCCCTTTGTTTCTGCTTTATCTGTTAACCCCTGCTTCTGAATTACCAGGTGTATGATGTGTCATCATATTTGGACGAACATCCTGGTGGAGATGATGTTTTACTTAGGGCTACTGGTACGAGTTTGCTATATACTTATGGACATGCTTTAAATTGGGCTATTTCATTCATTCGAGCAAGAAGTGACTCTCAATGTTTTCCATTTCTAAGTACTAACACAGGCAGACTATGGAACAATAATAACTGGTTTTTCCATTTTTTTATCCTAATTTTGAAGGAAAAGATGCTACTGATGAATTCGAAGATGCTGGCCATAGCAAAACAGCGAGGGAGCTTATGGAGCAACTGCATCGGGGAACTTGATCAAACGCCGCCTCCTATTCCAGAGCTGGAAATTGTATCCAAGAAGCAAGATCTTAAGGGCCTTCCACAGAAAGTCTTGGACTTGAGTAAGCAATACTGGGTTGTACCGGTTACTGCAGTCGGGTTATCAGTGGTGGTTGGCTTCTTGTACCTGAAGAAGAAGTAGAAGATGTCAAATCTCCTCATCGCTGCTCAAGACGGAGTTCTAAGTTATGAATTTTTTTGTACCATTGGGTTTACTGTAGGAAACTCTCCAGGCCTTCAAAATTCGGACAGAAACCAAATTTTGTTTTTGGTCATTACAGAAAATTGTGTGCTCAACGAGCTTAATTTAAACATTATGTTGCCAGTGATTATGGTGCAGCCATTGAGCTTTAATTGAAAGTGCAATTGAAGTTTTTGCATTCCGTATTTCCGCATGTCAAGAAAAATACAACTATATCTACATCATACTGAAGTGTTGATCTTTTTACCTAAATGTCACTGAAATCGGAATTCATTAAAATTGTAGAGCTCGTCACTTTATGTATAAAGTCATAGAATGTTAGTGACTAACCTACCACACTAATTATAGTAAAGGTTGTGCTTAATTTATTTATATGTTAGAAGGGCTATCATGATCAAATTGGACAATGTTTTAGCAAGTTTTGACGAAAGCACATTTAATGATCTTTACGTTTTTTTAATTGGGATAGTTGTAACTAGTTATTCTAATTTTAATTTTTTAATTAAGAAAAATCATGATAAGAATTGAGAACATTTATGTTCAATTGGTTTATTTAGTGGGAAAAAAAAAAAAGAAATTAACGAAGAAGAAACATTTAATAAGGGGAAAAAAAAAGAGTTAATTTTGTGAGGAGTAATATGAAAACTCTCCCAAAACTTAGGGGTATATCTGAGATTAAACTAGAGAATAGCCGCTCTCAGTGGAGCCGGATCACACACACATAGGGTTGGCAATTTCAACCCGAACCCGGAAAACCCGCCCCGGACCTGCCCCGTATGGGGCGGGTCTGGGATGCCATTTTTTGGGTTCGGGGCGGGTCTGGGGCAGCTAAAACCTGCCCGGCCGGGTCCGGGGCGGGTTACGGGTCCTGTCTCGAACCGCCCCATTGGACCCGACCCCGGCCCCGGTCCAACCCCGCCTATTTTTTTATTGTATATTATTAATATATACAATATATTATAAATAAAAAATTATCTTATTATATATATGAATCCTAAATAATTTTTGCATATACCCAACTATATATAAAATACCAAAAATAAAAAATTAGTTGATAAAAAATTTAATAATTTAGATGAACGTATTTTTTGTCTTATCCAATTCATTTTAGATTGAAAATTATATTAAAATATTTAAATCTAAACTGATATTATTTCTTAAAAAAATATTAATTTAATGTATTCTTTTTATAAATTAATTAGATCGGGACGGGGCGAAATTTTTAGCATGGCAAGGCGAGGCTGGGACGGGTTATGGGGCTGGCAAAAATTAAATGAGGAGGGTTTGGTACGGGTCCAGGCGGGGCGGGGGCAGGGGCGGGTTATGGGGCTGGCAAAAATTAAATGGGGTGGGTCTGGTACGGGTCCAAGCGGGGCGGGGGCGGGTTATGGGTCTGACAAAAATTAAATGGGGCGGGTCTTGAATCCGGGCGGACCCGTACCAGACCCGCCCCATTGTCATCACTACACACACAATACACACTGATTTGAATTGATAATACAAGAATGAAGGAGGGAGTGCAGAAGAATACGCTATACGTAGGCGGTTTGGCGGAGGAAGTAAACGAGGACATACTCCACGCTGCATTTATCCCTTTCGGAGGCATTAAGGATGTGAAGACACCATTGGACCAGGCTACACAGAAGCACCGCTCTTTCGGCTTCCTCACCTTCCCCCGAAAGTGAAGACGCCTCAGACGCCATGGACAACATGAATGGCGCTGAGCTTTACGGCCGCGTGCTCACGGTTAACTACGCCATGCCGGAGCGCATCAAGTGCGGGGAACAAGGCTGGGTCCCACAACCTAGTAAGTCTATACTTCAATTCTTTTTTTGTTAATATCTATATTGGACAATTTAAGGCGTATATTGACACATTGGTTGCTTGAACGCGAGCTGTCGAATATAATCTTATTTGCAGCTGGATATTCGTAGTTGATTTGGTGTGGAGTTTTTTTGGGTATTCTACTGCTGATGCAATTTACTACGATGTGATAATTTGTCGGTAAAAGTTTCTTTTTTTTTTTTTTCCTGGTAATTCTATTGTCGAGCTCTAGATAACAAGGCGTTTCTGGTTAAATGAATTTGGTGAGCCAGTATCATCATACATTGTGAAACAAGAATACAACTTGCTTGGTTTATGGATTATGATTTGATTGTATTTGGGTTCTTCAGGTTGTTTGGTTTTGCCTTGATATATGAACTAGAGTCTATAATTTGAGCTTGAAAATTTAGAGATTGGACTGTGATTTTGTGATATCAAATGCTAACCTTTATGTTAAAATATTTCAGTTTGGGCGGATGCTGACACCTGGTTCGAAAGACAGCAGCAGGAACAGGAAATGCAGCGGCTTCAAGCTGAGCAGCGGGCGGCAATGCAGGCAGCTGAAGATTTGCACAGGGAAAAAATGGCTGAGAAACGAGAAGGCAATGTTAAGGACGAACCGATGGCAAAGGCTGAAGCAGGAGTTTTGAAGCAAAATGCTGGTGCCTAGTTTCGAGTTGGTAGATAATGTGGCTGCACAAATTGGATAGTTTGCAATAGACACGATGCAGCAGACTTAGCTTAAGTGTTATATTCGGCAACTTCTGAGGGATGGTGTTTCATTTGGCAACTTCTGAGGGGTGGTGTTTGGTCGAAGAAGTGCGACGATACCACACCGTTGTGCAATGGATCAGCCCCCCTCATGTGTGAGGATTTGTCCACCTTGTGGATATGGAGAATCACCATTCTATAATACTATTTCACCCTTTTAGCATTTGTTCTAGCAACAGCTTGTAATTGCCAGGAATGACAAAAGATGTTAAATGGTATTGGGCTGCATGCAACTGGTTGGCACGGATATGTATTAGGTGCAGGACAACGTTGGCAAAAGTTAACAGTATGATCAGATTTGGTTGCAAAAAAAAATGCACAATCTGTAAACACGGGATTTAACATTTTTTCTTACCTTTCCTCAGGTCCCAGGTCCCTAGTTATATTACTCCGATCCCTCCAATGAACAGAGAAGGCAAATTGCGAAGAAAGGGTCAACTATGAGAGAATGTTCTTTTCTTTTACTTTTTGGAAATTGAAAGTAAGGGAAAGCAAAAAGCCTTCACGGGAAAGGTGAAAACAGCAAAGCTTCCACGTTCAACACTACATACAACAGTAGGCTTCCTCAATAAATGCTCAACTCTTATGTCCAATTTTTGAGGCAGCTCCTTGATCCATAAACCATGCCAATTTGCCATTGATCGGCTGGACCATCCTTGCAGGAATTTCTGAATAGAATTCATCGAACACCAAGCGCACAATGTCTGCTTTGCTCCTACCAGTGGTAACTACAACAACATTGGAAGCAGAATTTACTACAGGCAAAGTAAATGTGATTCTCTCAGGTGGGGGCTTGGGTGAATCAGTGATAAAAGTGACCCATTGCTCTTTCTCTTTAAGCACAGGATGATTAGGAAATAGAGAACCAACATCACCATCTGGGCCCATTTCAAGGAGGACTAGGTCAAATCTTGGACAGTCGTTAATTTCAGACACGTTGATCACACGGGTCCTAACTAGCTGTCTGATGACAAACTCGTAATCCTCTGCGGCCTTTTCTGCAGTAACTGTGTCGTTTATGGAATGCACGTGGCTATGAACAATGGGCACCTGATAATGCAGAGAAGAAGTGAGTGAGCTTTCAGAATCTCAACTTTACCTCTCCTTAATGGCCCAAGAGAAATATATCAAAACTTTTCCAGAGTCTCAAAGGAACAACAAAAGACCACAAGTCATATGTCTTGAACTTTGACAGGAAACCACAAACTATAATGCTATTAAAAGAATTTGAACATCAGCTATTGGAAGCATGATTTCTCCCATATGCAATAAAACCACACCTCAAGGTCTTAGTTCTTTGTCAATTTTTTCTCATCCAAAGCATTAGACTTGCATGGAGCAGGGCAGTGGAACATTTAAGTAGTTGTGCACATTCATTACTGTATTCGCCTTTCCGCCACTGTTTCTTAAACCAAATTCCAGATTTACCTTTCGCAACAAGCTTTCTACAATTATAGTACTAGACAACCTCCATAACTTCTGTACTCCCTGGAGATGTTAAATGGAACACCTAAGAAAAGAATGAAAGATCTGGTTTCCTATAAAAAAGAATCAGTATCTGTGTTAAGCTGGAAGACAAAGACAATAAGCAAAGGTTTGATGGGACTCACTTCCATCTTCACAGAA
Source organism: Sesamum angolense (assembly GCA_034509725.1). Taxonomy (NCBI): domain Eukaryota; kingdom Viridiplantae; phylum Streptophyta; class Magnoliopsida; order Lamiales; family Pedaliaceae; genus Sesamum; species Sesamum angolense. The sequence goes on along the minus strand of JACGWL010000006.1, from coordinate 1,833,773 downwards.
AACGAACGAACCAAACCACTCTTAGCACAAAGTTTCGCATAGGTTTCTAAACAAATATTATGATTATGGAAAATGCATCAGATATGGGCTTCTGTTAAAATCTTTACTAGAACACCGTCCAGAGGTCTGCTATAGGTCAAAGGAACTTGCATTAGCCCCCTTCATTTTCTTAGCAAACACTAGAAGTAACTGGTTCTTAAACCCTCGAGTTTTGAGAATGCAAATTCCACTACCACTATTTATGTCTAACAATGACTAATGAAGTTCTCACTAAGGATTTATGTTTTGTGATGATCTTTGTTAACAAAGGAAATATCTGGCTTTAGATATTACTGATGAGAGATGTACATTGCAGTACAAAGGGGAACGTCCAAATTGGATAACACCTGTCTCCTAGCATAATTTCACGCCAAAAAAAAAAAAAGAAAAGCAACAGTACACTCGTAACAACTAGTGTAACTCGATGAAAAATTGAAACACAAAACACCCAGATGTCACAAGATTTTTGAGTTGAATATGTATTATAACTCTCATAATGGCCTATGTTTGGCTATTAGCATATCTATAGTAAAATGCTCCACCCGCTTAAAAACAGCAAAAGTTCTTTTAAATGATTCTTAGAGCAAATTCCAAAATGGAGGGAGCAAGGATCTTGCTTATCCCTGTGCAGATCTACCCATGCCCAGGAATGCGAAATCCGAAAAGTCCTTGAATTTAACGACATAAAGATTAAATCATTGAAGAAAACTACAGTATGCAAGGCTAGTGGTTCTGAAGTGTTATGATACTATACCTATGTTAATTGCATCTTACTATCAGCTAAAATTACTACCAAATCTCAAGAACTACAATAGGAAATGGAAGTCAGTAGGATATCAGCAACATATGAGCAAATAATGTCAAAAACAGGAGAATTACCACAAACTGACTGAAGACGACAACAATAATTATACAGAAGTCTAAAACTTCATCGATAAAATGAGCATGAGTCACCATATGAATTTGGAAACTATACCTTGGACAAGAGACCATCCTTCACAAGCTTATAATTGCTATCAGCATGCGTTTTGGCAACCACTCGCTCGTCGGCCCAAAATATATACCACTTGGCCCAATCAACAGTCTTGCTGTAAGGGGCTTCACAGAGCTTTCTGCTTACCACCAAATTCAAAATCAGATCTCATGCTACAAAAGGGCAGCAATTAAGTAATGAACACTTCGACATAAATGCACTTATATACCCCATGAAGGAGATAAGTGAACCACCAGATAAAGCAATGGCAAAAACGCCCCGCTCTTTTATAGAAGCCTCTGATAATTCTGCAATATACTCAGCCAAATCGCTACGCATGTCATCAGCATTTTCAAGAATATGCATCTCTGTGTCGGCCGTTTTATCCACAAAAAGAGCCATGCGTCTCGCAAAGGATTATACAACACAGCGCACTATATTCAGAAATACAAAAAGGCATAACATTCAGTTCAAAGACAACAATATTGAAAAGATTGATCTTTTCTTATACAGACAACCCACAATTAAAAATGATAAAAAACGAGAAGGAACTGAAATTTCGCCTCTGGTCTATTGGTAAGTCAACTAAGAAGAACCCTCGGTAACATTAGCTTAACTACTACAGTTTCACCATAGTGTGATCACGCACCCGCGGAACACCTCAAAAAAGAAAAATTTACAACCCAATTACAACACGGATTCACTATCCATCAAACAAATTACACATAAAACACAATCATGAGGATCAGGAAACAAAAGGATCAAGACCCAAATTACTAAAAATCAGCACATGCACCTCCACCTCCACCTCCAAATAAGTAAATTAAACAGCATTTGAAGTCAAAGCCCACATGCAAAAAGCTTGTGTGCTCGGACATTCTTGCAGAAACAAGATCAGATTCTGAAGACCCACAGCAAAAAAACAAGAAAATTGCATTCTTGAAATCATATAGAAGTAATAAAACACCTTAATTTACTTAATAATTTATCACCAGGACATAACTCAGCAGAGAACGTAGAGAGTAGAGAGAGAGAGAGAGAGAGACTCACAGAGGAAAGAGAAAAGAAAGATGGGTGTCAGAGAAGGAAGAAACTGAGTGAGGTGGAAGAATAAAAGAAGATGGGTATGAACTCTCTGAAGAAGAAGAAGAAGCCCTTCGTTTTTTTTATACACACGTCATCCTTATTTCTTGTGCCCATATCTGCAATTTTTTGGAAATTCTTTTACACATGTTCAATTTAATTGAATTAAATTAACTATGATGTAAGAATAATATATTTATTATATAACTCATTTCTTTCTAAATTATAAATTTAACTATATATTAATATACATATACTTATCGTACATTGAAAATTTTGACACGAGAACCCAAAAAAGGTTCATTACATAAACGCCCTTCCCAAAATAAAATAAAAAAAATGAGTTAAAAAAATCAGCTAATCAATAAACTAAAAAAAAAAAGCTAAAGACCTGGTTACAGGTATTCAGAAGATGTGTACAACTTCTTAATGATAATTATCTATAATTCAATAGTGAAATCAACCAAAACCAAAATGGGTGAATAAATTAAATTATTATACATAGGATAGGTGTCTCAACTTTAATAAGAGACATAATAATAAATTAATGTAATTGGATTTTGAATTAATGTCCCACCAAACATTTTATCAAAAGGAAAGGGGAAAAGAAACTTGATTCAAGTTGAAAACCAGCAATCAAAAGGGCACTACTTTAAGTCAATTAAATCAAAGAACTATTTTGTTCCTATTACATTTATTAAAGAGTGGGGTAAGAATAAGATTAAGAGTCAAACCAAACAGCAACTCTATAAGTTGAGAGGCTGATCATTCACAAATACAATCTCTATTCTCTACCCAAAATATTCATAAATTTCATTCTCACTCTCACTTCTCCATTTCTCTTTTCTTTTTAATTATTATTAGTTACTTGTGTTTTAGATTATGGTATTAATACCGTAATCCTCATTTTTCAGTATGGTCGGAAAGAAAAGGAAAACCCTTGTTTTTGTGATTATTATAGATGACAAAAATGGAAATGAGTTAGTTGTTGGGCGAACAATTACAACAAAGTATGCTAGAATATTTGTAATTATGTTAAATTTAACTTTTTATAATTTATCGTGTTATTATTATTAGAAGAAAATTAAACTTAATTTTTTCAATTCTTCCATTCGGACTCAAACTAGTGGCCTATCTTTTGCGAATGTGGGACCAATTGTTGTGGATGAAAGCGAAAATATGCCATTTCAATCCATATAACACATACGGTATGCCTATTCCTATATGAAAAATTCTTACCCGAATCTAATTCGGCCGAACCAATCCAATCACATAGCAAATGTGATAAACTTGCTCTGTGATTGGTCATTTTTCGTATACTATACACCAATCACATGGCAAGGATAATATGTGATTGGTTCAAATTCAATCGAGTTAGGTTCGAGCAAGAATTTCTCATTCCTATATTTATAGAAAATCAAGTTTATGACAGAAAATTTTGATGTGTTTGGATACAAGATATCAACTCGCCCATCATCATCATCATCGATGAATCAACAGGGGAACTGTATGGAATCAGAACCCCACAACATATGATGATGAGTGATGAGAGATGAGAGATGAGAGATGAAGAGATGTAATGACTATAACCCCCCGTTTTCAGGAATCTTTCAATGTAATGGGACCTAACTCCATTGTTGTAAGGAAGGAAGCGTGAACCATCAACACGGACTTCAATTTTCAATACCTACCATCTATACTTTTCAACTCAGAAAATTATTAAATTTTACCCAAAATTATACCATAACCTATAACCAACAATTAGTTATCAGAATATTAAGCCTCAAAAAGTAATTAAAACTATTAAATAAATAAAATTTAATGGAAAAAGTAATAACTTTTCACAAACAATCGCCCCTTCAAAACTTACGATCATCTAAAATTTTCTCGACAATAACACATGTACTTGATTCACTCAAAGACGAGGCCTCATAATATATTCAACTTTTATTTTCCATCAAATTCTAACATACCAAAAAAAAAACTTTCAGATTGATTCTATATTTCAACTACCCTCTTATGTTCATTCAACCAACTAGCTATAATTTCTTGATAACACCCTTTCAACCTTAGCACTTTTTTTCTCTATCTAAGAAAGTCTTGATATTTATGATAGAGAGGGAAAAGAATTAAAGAATTAATTTAATATTCCAACTTCACTAAATTAATTACTTTCACCTATTCATACTAAATAGTACAATTGAGTATTTAAATTTCGCATAATTATGAGGTGGAAAAGGTTTGCATTATTAATGCTTTCTTGCAGAGATGCAATTGGACAACCTTAGCTGCAATTGTTTTTCTTTCTTGGGATCATTACAAAGCTTTTAATTATCACACACACACACACACATATATATATATAGACTTTTTCCCAGTAAGTTTGGACCATCAGTAGTTGGGAATCTTGAAATCATGCATTCAGGTTTTCACCTTTCTTTTTTAATTATTATTTTTTTCTCCTACAACCCCCAAAAAAAAGAAAGAAAGAAACATACATCTTCTTTGCTGAAATATATAAAACACATCATGTGTGGTAGAAATTGAATTCTGATGTTATATTATTGAGGCAGTGCATGCAATATAATGCACAAGTTGCAGACATTGTGGACCAGCAACACAAATTATTAATGATGACTTCACAAATTTAAATTGCTTGTCCAAATTACTACAAAGAAAACCCTATACGTATATATCTATCCTTTTAAGCTACCTACATTAATTAATATAATGTCCGCAAATCCTCTAGAGAACAGCTTAGTGGATATTCAGTTCAAATTCTCCTACTGGAATTATGTTATTCCCATCTTAATTCATATCCATAAATTTCAGAATCCAAATTCGGGCCTAAATTTGATCACAAAGAACGAGTTGCGGTAGTGATAGGGTTTATACAGTGAAGAACTCTTTAAAGGATGAGTTTGCCCTCCAAAACTATGAAATTGCCAAACAAGACAAGAATTTAGGGTTCGACTAGACTCAATTAAACCGATAACCCAGAAGACCAACCATTGATCCTCACTTTATCTGGTGTTGGTTGCTCGACATGTGGCCTGTACGGTATGTGAAACATTGACTCTTATAAATACTTACTTGGTGGCTCCATTAGATGGATATGCATTAATGACAGTGAGATTTATTTCTTCGATCCTAAATTTATTTCATACTAACTGACTTAATCATCGGAGTGTCTATTTGAAGTCATCATCTATCCCTCGGCATCCACTCGGATCAATTAGACTTTCAGCCTGAACACTAATATTCCAGTTTTTTATTATTATTTTTTTCCCAATTTCTCCTTTGGCTAATTGCACATTAAATCTTCTGTTGGTTCACCTACTTCCATCCCACAGCTTTACAGGCTTCTCCAGACTTTTCATGTCTGATATTAGTATTATTATTTTTTGTAAAATGTTTTGGTTAGGAGGAATGATGTTTGTTTGAGGCTGAGGGATTCATTTCCCTACCTTGTTTTAGGAGCAGAACTGCAGAAGCAGTAGTTTTGATCAAATTCATTCATTCATGTAATTAAGGAGGAACAGGCTTGTCCGTTTATGCCTTTCTAATCCATTTTTAAGATAAATATACCAACAAATTAATGTTGATTGTCCTTTTCATAAATGTCTCATCATCTCTCCTCTTTGGCCCTCCTCCTACTGCTCTCTTTCTCTCTTGTATTAATCACTACCACCTACCATAATTATTCAATCTTATAGCCTCCATTTATGAACCCTTAACTTCGATAAATAAGAATATTGTTGGCGATACCACTATCCCGAAAAGATAATTGAATGACCATTTTATCTAAAATTTAAATTGTTAAAAAGGATAATCTTATAATCTCGCCTGCGGACAAATTGTTAAAAAAGAAAATCGTTCATCATTGTATGTTAAAGAGTAGAATTATGTAATGTTTAATATTTGATTCCGGTTCAATATCAGAATCCCATCTGAAAATTTTTAAATTATCAAAAAGACGAATCATTAAATATTTAATATTTTAAAAAATTCCAACTATGTTCTAAAACCGGCCTAATTCACATCAAATACGTCACAAAATCACGTCGTCACGTAAAAATTACATCTATAAAATATAATAACTAAACTAATTTTATTTCCAAAACTCTCAGAAGAAATTGTCAGTCTGTGAATGTGGAAGAATCCCCATACATACAATAAAGTCCACCAATGAAACAGACCCCTCCCTTTGTTTCTTTTACAAATTAGTAACAATCTTTGAAAAATTGAAGATTTAGGGCTGCAAGAAACCTTCGGTCCCAACTAATTCCCGAGATATTTTATGGTTTCCCTCCGCAGGTGGTCCTATTCACTTTGTCTGCATCGTCGGATTTAACTCTCCCATGTTATTTTCAGCTGCGTACCAACAAAACTTTACTCTTTGGCTGACAAATTGATGACAAGAATGTGGAGTGATGAGATGACGATGATGCGCCTAAGTACGGTTGGAATGCAACTTTCACATTAATGAAATTTAAGTTTGTTTTGTCGAATTGTGGGAAGAGAAGTGTCTGTTTCATGTTAAAGAATGGGGTTTTTGTGGACCTGCCAAATATGGACATGTCCGCTTTTCTCTGATGCTGATTTTTTGTTTATTTTTGTTTGATTTAATTATGTCACAAGTCAAAATAGAACTGGGTTTTGTAGATTCAGTTAAGAATAATCTTTGTGGCGGAGATTTCATCTAAAATGAGATGCATTCTATGTGTTTGTTCAAATGTCTGAAACAATGGCTGTTCATCAATCATCAAAACACACATGTTTGGTTTTTGGTGTAAAGAAATTAGGCTTGGCTTTGTCCTCCCACAGCGAAATTTTGGCTTCTGATATTGCAAGAGATATATAGACTAGTTTGTCTGCAGATCCTTTGGTCCTTTTATTGTTTTTTGAACAGAAGAATTGAACAAATTTCAAAATTCAACTACCCATAACAATAAAATTCCATTCTGCTTGGCATAGTTCCTAAACCCGAACACAATAACTAAACACAGAATTTGAGCATGCATCAAAAGAATGAAGCACAGCCACAACTAGTGGTGTAAAATGGGCGTGTTTGGGTCGGACCCAAATGAATTGGAATCAAAATGAGTTTGAATTAATAGGTTCATAATGGGACAGGACAGGACCAGTCGAGTTAGTGGTACCCATTTTTTATATTTTTGTTTAAAACGTTCAAAATTTTAGATAATAATAAAATAATTTTAGTAATATATTTCATTATTTCTACTGTATTATTAAAAATGATTTTTGATCGACTAATGGAAAATTAAATATGAAAAGTTCATTTAGGACCATTAGAACTCGCTGAAGACACAATCTATTTAAATTTACTTAAACAAAATCATAATGGTCCCACATTAAAAAAATATATATATAAACCCAACCCAATCCAAAACTAGGTGTGTTGGGTTGGAACCATTATCCCCCCCTAAGCACAACCATCTCCATGCAATTCATGATTTTGGACAGAGGAGAAAATGTGGATTGGGCACTCTGCAACTCAAAATAGTCAGAGTCACAGAAGCATAAAAAGAAAAAGGACACAGGCTTTCATCATAAGAAAATATTACCCTGGACTGGGGTCTCCGGGTATGAGAGCGTTGGAGTCATCGTGATGGTAAACAATAACGAATTGATCAAGTATCAAGAACTGACAAAAAGCATAAGGTAAAAACAGAATGTATCTTGATTCTTTTACAAACTGAAGCCTTATGATGGAAACATATGGGATTTAAGTATTTGAGTCATTCTCTCCATATTACACAAGGAACACCAGGCCACACATATGCGACAATTGACAACTAAGCTTCATAATCATAAAGCTGAAAATACCGTCTCATGTACCCACAAATTTCACAGAAATCAAAAGACACTTGATAAGGCTTGCAGTCTTGAAGTCGCCCTTAGTTGCCACCAAACAGGTAACCCAAAGAAGAGCCTCCTCCAGGGGCAGCATGGACCTTTGTTGATGGTCGATCCTGTGACATATGAATAATCAAATTAGTACCAAACATCAAGTATTTGATCAAGCAACTCGCTTGAAGTGGTTGACATTTACATTAAATGATGGGGAAAACATAGAGACACTCATTAACATGCATTTCTGAACTCAGATTTTGTCCTAAATCATTCTCTTATTGTTTTCTGTTTACTCTCCATGTACATTGTTAAGGAACATCATGGTACCACAGCATTCTGAAACTTATACATACCCCATTTAGCAATTACCATTGACTGAACTTCTGTCAACCGAAATGTCACCAATCTAAGTAAATTTTGTTGTCTTTCTATTTTTAAAACGATTATATTCATATATGCAAGAAAAAACCATTACTACATCAAACATCCCACGGAGGTGGAGAACTTTCTGTATCATAAGAAGTGCAACTGAACTGAATATTCAACAAATGCCAATAGCATATAGGTCTACAAATCTAAGTTGGGCCCGCTGCCGGAGCATAGGTTGACCTCAAATCATAACTAAAGTCTAGTGGACAAGCTAAGTTTCTTTAATGTAGCCTCCACCTTGAACCAGCTCACAGATCTTTCTCCCAAGCTTAATAACACAAAATTGGCTCACATTGGCTAATTCGCAAATCCGTGAATTACACATTACGTGCAACTGGAAAAGTGAGGGATTCTCAATTTAATAACATTTGCTTTTGACTAATACAGCATAGACACCGTCCAGAAACATCATATACAGACACAATATCGTACAAATACCAAAAACCAAATAACAATAAGCAAGAGAAGGAAAGAGGGGGGTAACATACCAGAAGGCATTGAAAGTGAGGATGGAAATGGTGACAATGATGATGATAGTGATGGCAATAAGTATTAAAAAAAATAAAATGACTGATATCAGCAATCAGGGTGTTCCTCTTCAAAGAAGTCTATACCATATGCCATTTAATTATGAAGATATTATGAAAAGGGAACCTAATCAGCACCTAATATAAAGCAAAGTTGTTTCAACAGGAGATGTACCGTGATGAAATTGCCAGTGTTTTGACCATCTGTTCTTACGTAGTTGTTCGCAGTGCTAGTATTAATGCCTGCAGGGACCTGCTTGCTAATATCAACCGGCTGCGCAGCAGCATTAGGCTTACTCGCAGCCTTAGTTTCACTTGGAGCAGACTGGACATTCTCGTTTGCAGGTTTTGGAGCCTCACCGCTCCCAAACAAGTAGCCCAGTGAGCTTTGTCCTCCACCACAGCTAACTCCACGACCCATTTCTCCAATTCCCAGATCACAAAATTCAAACCTGTCAAATGGAAAGCATATATAACCACCATGCAGCAACAAAATCAAGACTAAGCTGTATTTCCTGACAAAATTAAATTAAAAATATCAAAGAACGTTGAGTTTCTAATACCTGGAAGACTTATTTGTTTTATGTCAACTTTATTCAAACTTTATCCCTAAGGTATGTAACTGATAAAGGCTCAAGAAATGACAAATCATGGAAAACACAGGACTCATTTGAGCTCCCTTGAAGATCTCCTATTTTTGGGTCGGTGTTTCTATTTCAGGGCAGAATTAGCATCTTTCAACAGGTTACAAGAATCCATTTTTAGCAAGATTACCTCATGAACCAATCAGTTTAATCATTTTTATCCATGTAAGAGTTACTCGCATTCTGTTTCCTGGCCTTTCTACAGTCACAGTTTCACCTAATGATTATACTCAAAACTTGGAAAATCAGAAAAGGGAAACGGGAGTAATGACAAATCTAACTCCTCAACTATTAAATTAAATGCAATAGTGTAAAGATTCAAAGCATTCACTTTTTAAACTCTCATCTAAAACTTCACATCCGATCAAACTGAACCCAAAAGAACAAGACGAAAGCATAATGATTTTTTGAATGTGCGACCCCATGGATTGAGATCAACGGTAATAGAGTTTTATAAATAATTAATTGAAAAAAGGGGGCGGGCAAGCTATTAGAAATAGCAAAAAGGAACTGATTTACATCAAAAGTTGGGGGAAAATATGAAATCTTCACAAGATCTCAACACATTGGGTTCGCCACCAAATTGAAGTCATAAATTGACAATGACACCTAATCAGCTAAAACTGCTTCCGGAATCGCATCAAGAAACACCGCAATTGAAGCCAAAAAATCCCACTTAAGTACCATCTAATCATTGCCCATCATCAAATCAACAACTAAACAAACCTTTAAGCAAAATTCAACCAGCACATTCAGATAGATAGATGACATAGGGAGCGATCAAGAATTAAGGGTTTTGAGTTACCTCTGCTGCTTTAAGGTCAGATCTACGGGAGGAGATAATCCGCTCATCAGTATGGAGCCATGGAGTATTAATTTAGGGTGAACTTGCTGCTTCCAGTCACTTTCTTATTCTTCCAGGTCAGGATGTGCAGTTGAGTAACTGTCGGTGATTGGCGAGTGGCAGAAGTAAGTGGGATTGGAGAGAGCAAAGTGGTAGTGGCGACAGTTATATTTGCGTAGAGACAGTGAAGTAGTCACGTTTTAATGCAGGAAAGTAGTCAAATTGAATTAGAACCCCCCAAAATTAGTGAAATATCCAAATCCCCCCATCATAAGTTTCACTATTTGTAGATTCTGTACCAAATAAAACATCCAAGATTCCCCTAAAGTAGTGAAACATCTAAAATCGCTCATGATCTTTATACCAAATTAGTGTGTGTGGCACACTTAATTTAGTGTGCATAATTAAATAAAAAAAATAAAAGATAATTTATATTTTTAAAATTGTATGTTAATTAAAGGAATTAAAAATATTCAATTTTTTTTTAAAAAAAATTATAAAGAGTTAACGGAAGTTGAAAAGATGCGGGGGTTAGAATGGTGGAAGAGTAGGAGGTTGGGAAGTTAACAAATAAATTAATTAATTAAATTAAATATTAAAAATAATATAAATTAACAGACCAAAAAAATGAGACACCAAGGTGGTGCTATCACTTAATAATAAAATATAGATAAAGCATCCAAGAACCCGCAAAATTAGCGAAATATCAAAATCCCCCATGAAAAGTTTCAATTTTTATTTATACTTTTTTTTTTTAATAATTGAGCAGCACAATGTGATTTTTTTTCCCCTATAACTATCAATTAATTTGATCATCATATGATTAGACCTCAACGTGCATAGTGGATCGGGATAGTTTCAAACTATCACAAACCAACTTGAAATAGCCCAATACTCTTCATGGCTAGTTCTAGAGTGGTCTTAAATTTTTTAATGGGCCTCAATTGAATATATTTTTTAAATCCAAAACCCGCCCCAATGGGCCAACCATGTTGGGCCTGTTTTATTTTTAATTATAAAATTAAGTTACTTTTGAATAATTATTTAAATTTTATGATTGTTTTTATTAATTAAAATAAATTATAAATAAAATAAAATGAAAATTTATAATAAAATAATTATAACTCAAAAAATAGTAGTTATAATTATATAATGAACTTAAATAATAACTTTAATAACTAGCTTATAATAGATAATAACAGGTTAAAAAGACTTAAAATAAATTTTGAAAAAAAAAAGATTATTAATTAATTAATGTACTAAAAAATTAGAAGTATAAAATAAAGATAAAAGTTTTAGAGTTTCATAAATTTTTAATCTAAGAATATAGTTAACTTAAAAAAATAAAATAAAAATTACATGTCATATGCGATTGAGGTATTATTAAAATAGGAGTAGCATCAAATTAAAAAAAAATGTTGAATTTATTAGAAAATTTTTATTCAAATCTTGTTTGACGAGCCAAATCAATCACAAATGAATTGCAATACCTTATTATATGATTTGGTCAAAACTGTATTATGCGAATCATATGACAATTTCCTTGTAATTAGTTGAGGTTAAGGAAAATGGATTTGGATTAGAATTTTCCAAATTCATTACATGAATAGTATCATCCAAGAAACATCATAATCTCTGGTCTTCAACATGCAATAAAATGAGATGGTATTAATTAGTAGCATGTAATCTTGAAGAAATCATATTTGTCTTTCACTCTCATCTAACCTCCTGATAATGGAAAGCTACCATTTTCCTTGTACGTGGGGCGGACCCTTTTTTTTTTTTTTTTTTTTTCCTCATTAAATTACTTGAATATATATCCATGTTTTCTGTTTCTAGATCACGGGTTTTGAGGATGTGGACTGCGGTATATAAAGTTCAAATCTTTGTTTGTTGTTCCCATATGTACTGTTTACCAGTGAGAAATATATATATATATATAGATATTAAGAGGTGAGAAAGAAAGATGTGGGCCAATATTTGTGTGTCTGTTGTATATGTGAGTAGAGTCCTTTGATGTTGTGAGGGAGGAATCTTTTGGTTGTGGCAATTATGATAAATGTGTTGAAGTAGTTTTATGATTGCAGAAGATTGAGATTGGTGAGAATGTGGTAAACAGTAGGTATACTGCTTTTTTCTTACGGTCAAGCTTAAAATTGTAGTCAGGTGTTTGTTGCGGATAACATGAGGCAATGGATTGGTCAGTGTTCTTTACAGTTGCATCAGGTATTCTTGATTGATCTACCATCTTGCTTCCCCAATCTTCTGTGCTGTGAAAGCCATTCGTTACTCTCCTCTCTTCCGCATGTTGATGAATAATTTTGTTATGTTATCATCGTTTCAATGTCTTCAACTTCATGATTTTGTAAGACACGGTGTTTCTTTGAAGGATCTGTCAACAATGATTTTTTTTTTTTTTTTAAATTTTCAAATGCCCTTTCCCCCTTGCAATAACAGTCGACAAAAATTAAGATTGGAACGCTTAATATGTTGGGACTTGCTAAGCGAGTAGGAGCAAAGTATGATGATTTTATCCATATTCTTGTCAGTTCATTTGAATAGGATTTTCCTAACATCAACATCGCAGGTTTATGGTGATCCTCATGTGCATCCCCAGACGACTGAGGAATACTGGGGCAATGTTAACTTCATAGGCACTTACACTTACCACTTATCTTGCATAATTTGCTCAATGTATTGGCACAAAACCCTGTGTGAATAACCCTTTAAAGTTATATGACCATATAGTATGTTAGTATGTTAAAGCACAAATGAATTATTTTCTGATGAAGAGATCAAATTGCAGGACTTGGGGAAGTTTTATGATGAGGAAAAGGAGTAGCTGAACTTTGATGTTTGATTATCATAGTCAGCATGGAATTGGTAATTGCTCTCCTTCTTCCATTTCACATATATCAGCTCATTTGTTTGTAAACACCTCAAATTGGTATTTTAGTATCAAAGTTCCTAACTATATAATTGTTCGATAGAAATACAGATAGTAAGAATCATCACACTTAAGGACCCCAGATGAATATCGATGATGGTCATGTTTTCAGCAATTTCTTAGCTCAAGCAATACGGTTTGAGTCATTCTCTCCATATTACACAAGGAACACCAGGCCACATATATGTGACAATTGACAATTAAGCTTGATAATCATAAAGCTGAAAATACCGTCTCATGTACCCACAAATTTCACAGAAATCAAAAGACACTTGATAAGGCTTGCAGTCTTGAGGTCACCCTTAGTTGCCACCAAACAGGTAACCCAAAGAAGAGCCTCCTCCGGGGCAGCATGGACCTTTGTTGATGGTCGATCCTGTGACATATGAATGACCAAATTAGAACCAAACATCAAATGATCAAGCAACTCGCATGAAGTGGTTGACAATTACATTAAATGATGGGTAACAGATAGAGAAACACTCATTAACATGCATTTTCTAAACTCAGATTATTTCCTAAATCATTCTCTTATTGTTTTGTGTTAACTCTCCATGTTCATTGTTTGGCAAACACCATACTAACACAGCATCTGAAACTTATACATACCTCATTCAGCAATTATCATACCTCCCATGGAGTTGGACAACTTCAGTATCATAAAAAATGCAACTGAACTAAATATCCGACAAATGACAAAAGCATAGAGGCCTACAAGACTAAGTTCGGCCAACTGTCTGAGCATAGTTTGAGGTGGAGCATAGTTTGACCTCAATTCATAACAAAAGTCTAGTGGACGAGCTAAATTTCTTGAATCTAGCCTCCACCTTGAACCAGCTCACAGATCTTTTTTCCAGGCTTAATAACACAAAATAGGCTCACATTAGCTAATTCGCAACTCCATGGATTACATTTTATGTGCAACTAAAAAAGTGAGGGCTTCTCAATTTAACAACACTTGCTTATGACTAATACAGTATAGATGCTGCCCAGAAACATCATAGACAAACACAATATCGTACAAATACAAAAACACAAACAACCATGAACAAGAGGAGGAAGGAGCGGGGAAACAAGTATTAAAATAATTAAAAAAAAATGACTGATATCAGCAATAAGGGTTTTCCTCTTCAATGAAGTCTATACCATATGCCTTTTAATTATGGATAGATTATGACAAGGGAACCTAATCAGCACCTAACATACAGCAAAGTTGTTTCAACAGGAGACATACCGTGATGAAATTGCCAGTGTTTTGACCATCTGTTCTTACGTAGTTGTTTGCAGTGCTAGTATTAATGCCTGCAGGGATCTGCTTGCTAATATCAACCGGCTGTGCAGCAGCATTAGGCTTACTCGCAGCCTTAGTTTCACTTGGAGCAGACTGGACATTCTCTTTTACAGGTTTTGGAGCCTCACCGCTCCCAAACAAGTAGCCCAGTGAGCTTTGTCCTCCACCACAGCTAACTCCACGACCCATTTCTCCAATTCCCAGATCACAAAATTCAAACCTGTCCAAATGGAAATCAGATACCATGCAGCAACAAAATCAAGACTAAGCTGTATTTCCTGACAAAACTATAATTAAAAATATCAAAGAACATTGACTTTCTAATACCTGGAAGGCTTATTTGTTTTACGCCAACTTTAGTCAAACTTTATCCCTAAGGCATGCAACTTATAAAGGCTCAAGAAACAACAAATCGTGGAAAACACAAGACTCATTTGAGCTCTCTTGGAGTCTCCCATTTTTGGGTTGGTGTTTCTATTTCAGGGTAGAATTAGCATCTTTCACCAGCTCACGAGAATCCATGTTTAGGCCAGATTAGCTCATGAACCAATCAACTTAATCCTTTTTATCCAAGTAAGAGTTTCCTAGCATTCATGTTTCCTGGCCTTTTTGCAGTCACAGTTTCACCAAAATGATTATACTCAAAACTCAGAAAATCAAGAAAGGGAAACAGGAATCAAGAAAAATCTAACTCCTCAACTATAATTTTAAGTGCAATAGTTAAAGATTCAAAGCATTCACTTTTTAAACTCTCATCTGAAACTTTCACATCAGATCAAACTGAACTCATAAAAACATGATGAACTGATAATGATTGCTGGAATATGTGCCCCCATGGATTGAGATCAACGGTAATAGAGTTTTGTAAACAATTAATTAAAAAATGGGGGTGGGCAATCTATTAGATCAAAACGAACTGATTAACATCAAACGTTGGGACAAAATATGAAATCTTTACAAGATCTCGACACATTGGGTTCGCAACCAAATTAAAATCATAAATTGACAATGACACCTAATCGGCTAAAACTGCTCTGGGAATCGCATCAAGAAACACCGCAATTGAAGCCAAAAAAATCCCACTTAAGTACCATCTAATCATTGCCCATCATCAAATCAGCAACTAAACAAACAACAAAATTCAACTAGCACATTCAGATAGATAGATGACATAGGTAGCGATCAAAATTAAGGGTTTTGAGTTACCACTGCTGCTTTGAGGTCAGATCTACCGGAGGGAGATAATCGCTCATCAGTATGGAGCCATGGAGTATTAATTTAGGGTGACCTTGCTGCTTCCAGTCAATTTCTTATTCTTCCAGGTCAGGATGAGCTGTGGAGCAGCTGTCGGTGAGTGGCGAGTGGTTCAAGAAAGTGGTATTGGAAATAGCAAAGTGGCAGTGGCGATAGTTATATTTGCGTACTGACAGAGTGTACAAACACAAATACATACAATGAGGTATTCACGTTTTAATGCAGGAAAGTAGTCAAATTGAATTAGAACCCCCAAAATTAGTGAAATATCCAAATCCCCCCATGATAAGTTTCACTATTTGTAGATTCTGTACCGAATAAGACATCGAAGAATCCCCAAAAGTAGTGAAATATTTAGTGCGAAGGAGTTCCACAATTTTCAATTTTATCTCAAAGTCCCCATGAAAACTTTCACTAGTTATTGAACTGCACAATTTTGATTTCTTTGTTTGTATATTTTTCTTTAACTTTCATTGATTTCATTTTCATGTGATTAGACTTTAAAATGAATAGTGGGTTGAGTCAGTCCAAAGTTGGCATGAACCAACTCAAAAAAACATGGCTCAAAATTTGTCCAATATTACTTATGGTCGATCCTGAGGTGGTCTTATGCCTTTAAATGAACTCAAATTTGATTTTTTTTTTCATACTCACGAAATGATGCGGATTCTGTTTGTTGAGATTGAGATTGAAAAATCGCGCCCATAATTAAATAATAAATTAAATCAAACAAAATTTATAATTAAAAAATATATATAGTTATAATTATATTATGAAATTTGATAATAATTTGATTAACAATCTTACCATAATAAATCAGATAATAAACAAAGAGTATTAAATTAATTAATATACTAAAAATTTAAAAGTAAAACAATAAATATATGAGTTTTAGACTTTCAAAAAATATTAAAAACCTAAGAATATAGTGAACTTAAAAAAAATAAAATAAAATTTATATGTCATATATTAATAAAAAAAAATTGCCCGGTTGATCGACCCATTAGCCCAGGACCAAAAGGTCTTGGGTCATTGGGCTGGACTAGTCCCAAATATTGATATTTCAGACTGATTTCTTTACATTTCTTTACAACTCAATGACTTCTCACTTCTCAGACTTCTTTTTATTTTATTTTCAATATATTTTTCACATATCATAATGCAATACAAATTTTTTCGAAAAGCTTTTGATTAATTGTGCATCACACACACTAGTATCAAAATCACGCATCCACCAACAAGAACGGACTGGGATAAAAATGTAAGCACTTTAAATTTGATTTTAAACGAGGGCAAAAGAGTAGCTGAACTTATATGTTTGATTATCATAGGCAGCATGGAAATTGGTAATTTGCTCTCCTCCTTCTACTGCATATATATCAGCTCATTTGATTTTAAACACCTCAATAATAATCAAAACATGGAGTCATGGACCCGGATGAATATCGATGATGGTGGTGTTGTCAGCAATTTCTTGGCTCAAGCAATACAGGCAAATTTGAGTCATTCTCTCCATATTACACAAGGAACACCAGGCCACATATGTGCGACAATTGACAATTAAGCTTGATAATCACAAAGCTGAAAATACCGTCTCATGTACCCACAAATTTCACAGAAATCAAATAAGGCTTGCAGTCTTGAAGTCGCCCTTAGTTGCCACCAAACAGGTAACCCAAAGAAGAGCCTCCTCCGGGGGCAGCATGGACCTTTGTTGATGGTCGATCCTGTGACATATAAATAACCAAGTTAGTATCAAACATCAATTATTTGATCAAACAACTCAGATGAAGTGATTCACAATTACAATAAATGATGGGAGAAACATAGAGACACACTTATTAACATGCATTTCTGAACTCAGATTTTTCCCTAAATCATCCTCTTATTGTTTTGTGTCAACTCTCCATGTTCATTGTTTCGGAAACACCATGCTAACACAGCATTCTGAAACTTATACATACCGCATTCAGCAATTATTTACTGAACCTTTGTCAACCAAACTGTCACCAAATCTATTTCATTTGTTGTCTTCTGTATTTAATAGGAGGATTTTCATATATACAAGATGAAGCATTACTACATCAAACCTCCCATGGAGTCGGAGAACTTTCTGTAGCATAATCAATGCAACTGAACTGAATATCCAACAAATGCAAATAGCATATAGGCCTACAAGACTAAGTTGGGCCAGCAATCAGAGCATAGTTTGACCTCAAATCGTAACTAAAGTCTAGTGGACAAGCTAAATTTCTTGAATCTAGCCCCACCTTGAACCAATTCACAGATCTTTTTTCCGAGCTCAATAACACAAAATTGGCTCACATTGGCTAACTCGCAACTCCATGGATTACATTTTATGTGCAAGTGGAAAAGTGAGGGCTTCTCAATTTAATAACAGTTGCTTATGACTAATACAGCGTAGATGCCGCCCAGAAACATCATAAACAGACACAATATCGTATAAATACCAAAACCCAAATAACAATAAACAAGACAAGGAAAGAGGGGGGAAACATACCAGAAGTCATTGAAAGTGAGGATGGAAATGGTGACAGTAATGATGATAGTGGTGGCAACAAGTATTTAAAAAAAAAAAATGACTGACATCAGCAATTAGGGTGTTCCTCTTCAAAGAAGTCTATACCATATGCTTTTAATTATGAAGAGATTATGACAAGGGGACCTAATCAGCACCTAACATACAGCAAAGTTGTTTCAACAGGAGACATACCGTGATGAAATTGCCAGTGTTTTGACCATCTGTTCTTACGTAGTTGTTCGCAGTGCTAGTATTAATGCCTGCAGGGATCTGCTTGCTAATATCAACCGGCTGCGCAGGAGCATTAGGCTTACTCGAAGTCTTGGTTTCACTTGGAGCAGACTGGACATTCTCTTTTGCAGGTTTTGGAGCCTCACCGCTCCCAAACAAGTACCCCAATGAGCTTTGTCCTCCCCCACAGCTAACTCCACGACCCATTTCTCCAATTCCCAGATCACAAAATTCAACCTGTCCAAATGGAAAGCAGATATAACCACCATGCAGTAACAAAATCAAGACTAAGCTGTATTTCCTGACAAAACTATAATTAAAAATATCAAAGAACGTTGAGTTTCTAATACCTGGAAGGCTTATTTGTTTTACGCCAACTTTATCCCTAAGGTATGCAACTGATACAGGCTCAAGAAATAACAAATCGTGGAAAACACAGGACTCATTTGAGCTCTTCTTGGAGTCTCCTATTTTTGGATTGGTGTTTCTATTTCAGGGTAAAATTAGCATCTTTCAACAGCTTACGAGAATCCATGTTTAGGCAAGATTAGCTCATGAACCAATCAACTTGATCCTTTTTATCCAAGTAAGAGTTTCCTAGCATTCATGTCTCCTGGCCTTTTTGTAGTCACAGTTTCACCAAAATGATTATACTCAAAACTAGGAAAATCAAGAAAGGGAAACAGGAATCTAGACAAATGCAACCCCCCAACTATTAATTTAAGTGCAATAGTGTAAAGATTCAAAGCATTCACTTTTTAAACTCTCATAAAAAACTTCACATCAGATCAAACTGAACCCACAAAAAAACGACGAAAGCATAATGATTGCTTGAATATGCGTCCCCATGGATTGAGATCAACGGTAATAGAGTTTTATAAATAATTAATTGAAAATTGCGGGCAGGCAAGCTATTAGAAAATGGAAAAAGGAACTGATTAACATCAAAAGTTGGGGGGAAATATGAAATATTTACAAGATCTCAACACGTTGGGTTCGCCACCAAATTGAAATCATAAATTGACAATGACACCTAATCAGCTAAAACTACTCTGGGAATCGCATCAAGAAATACCACAATTGAAGCCAAAAAAATCCCACTTAAGTACCATCTAATCATTGCCCATCATCAAATCAGCAACTAAACAAACACCTTTAAGCAAAATTCAACTAGCACATTCAGATAGATAGATGACATAGGGAGCGATCAAGAATTAAGGGTTTTTAGTTACCTCTGCTGCTTTGAGGTCAGATCTACCGGAGAGAGAGATTCCGCTCATCAGTATGGAGCCATGGAGTATTAATTTAGGGTGAACTTGCTGCTTCCAGTCACTTTCTTATTCTTCCAGGTCAGGATGTGCTGTGGAGCACCTGTCGGTGAGTGGCGAGTGGTTCAAGAAAGTGGGAGTGGAAATAGCAAAGTGGCAGTACAGACAGAGTGTACAAACACAAATACATAGCAATGAGGTATTTCACGTTTTAATGCAGGAAAGTAGTCAAATTGAATTAGAACCCCCAAAAATTAGTGAAATATCCAAATCCCCCCATGATAAGTTTCACTATTTGTAGATTCTGTACCGAATAAGGCATCGAAGAATCCCCAAAAGTAGTGAAATATTTAAAATTCCCCCATGTTTTTATACCAAATAAAGCATCCAAGCCCCCCAAAATCTGTGAAATATCAAAATTCAAAAAAATTTCGTATTTTTCAATTTAAAAAACTTTTGTTAAAATTTAAATTTTGGTTGTTATATAATTAAAATAAAATTAAATTAATTAATTAAAAATAATAATAGTTAAACTACATAATAAACTTAAATAATAATTGAACTAACAAACATATAATAATAAACTTTGATCATAAAGAAGGGGAAAAACTTAGAATAAACTTTACAAATAATAAAAAATGAGTATTATTGAATTAATGTACTGAAAATTTAGAAGTAAAATAACAATGACAAAGGTTTTAGATTTTAAAAATTTTAAAAATCCTACTCATATAATCCATTTTTAGAAAATATAATAAAATTTTCATTTAAAACATTATTAAAAAAAATTAGTCATGTTGGATCGACCCACTGACCCAGGACCACAATATCCAGGGTTGGGGCAGTCCTCCTAGATATGGATATTTGAGATTGGCCTAGGATTAGCTCGATTCCAATCAAGCAACCCAACCCAATCTAGCCCAACTCATTATACATCTTGAATTAGAACTTTGTTTTCATAACAATTAGTTACATTGCACGCGATTTTCACGAATATATGAAAAAAAAAAAAAAAAATCTTGTCTGAAATAATTCAAAATCACGCATCCACCAACAAGAACGGATTGGGATAAAAATTTAAGCAATTTAAATTTGATTTAAAATGAATAAGATAAATAAAAAAAATAAAATCCAAAATTTATACGTGTTTTCTTAATATTAGAGGTCGATGCCATGAAAGATTATTAATATATAACGCGACTCATAAACTAAACAACTTGATATTATTTAATGAATTATTAAGTAAAAGTACAAATTATTATATATATATATATATATATATATATATATTATATAAATATAATATCATAAAACAAAACTACTCAGATTTATGACATATGTGATTGA
Source organism: Sesamum angolense (assembly GCA_034509725.1). Lineage (NCBI taxonomy): Eukaryota > Viridiplantae > Streptophyta > Magnoliopsida > Lamiales > Pedaliaceae > Sesamum > Sesamum angolense. Next base: position 1,812,477 of record JACGWL010000006.1, on the reverse strand, counting down.
AGTTGAAATATTATTGCTACAGGAGTAGCTTCCGATGTTGAATTCATTGTAACAAAAGAAAGTTAAATTTTTTAAAATTTCTTATTCAAACTAAATTTGGTCGAATCAAATCCTCACGAGTGTAATTTACTTGCCGTTTAATTAGTTAGAACTATATAACAATCATACAATACGTGTATCGTATTTCTCATACAATTAATTCACTTCGATCAAATTCAATTTGAATTAAAAAGAAATCGAATTCAGTACGTAAGCTACCTGGTTTAGGTGCGGAGTATCGTCCAAGTACGCTGAAACATCAAAATCTCTGCTTTTCAACATGCAATAAAATGAGATGGTATTGGTAGCATGTAATCTTTAAGGGTTCATTTCACTTTCACTCTCATCATTTGATGACAAATCTTTCTAACCTCCTGACAATCGAAAGACACCATTTTTCTTGTACGTTGGGAGGACCCTTTTGTTTCTTTTTTCTTTTTCATTAAATTACTTCAGTATCCATATTTTCTGTTTGTAGATCACGGGTTTTGAGGATGCGGGTTGGTGTGTGGACTGTGGTATATAAAGTTCAAATCTTTATTTGTTGTTCCCATATGAGTTGAAGAAGGTTTCTCATACCAGTGAGAATATACACATACATTTATATAGATATTAAGAGGTGAAGGACGCTTGACTGTGCTCAAAAAGATTTCTTCTGTTTCCTGTTTTGGTAATTTTTGAGAAAGAAAGCTCCGGGCAGGTGTCCCTTTTGATCTGTGCCTCCGTTGTATATATATGAGATTTTGTGCTCTAGACTCTGTTGATCTTGTGAGGGAGGATTCTTTTGTTTGTGCCCCTTATGATAAATGTGTTGGAAGTAGTGTATGATTGCTGAAGATTGAGATTGGCATTGGTTTATTTTGTTGAGTGATTCGAGTTTGATTTGCACTGAAGATTTGATTTTTCTTGCGGACTTTACTAATAAAGGAGATTTGCTTTACTCGACTACGTGTTGAGATCTCTTCTGGTAACATGAATCTGCAATGAAATTAGAGAATTTTATAGCTTATGTGCAGCCGTCTGTTTCTTGGCTGCATGGCTTTATTTTGTATGTTACCTGATTTGGTGTTTGCATTTGCTCTTTTTTCACCGTAAAGATTTATTTTTTAAGCTATTTTACCAACAGAAAAAAAGTTTAATTTTCTCTTCTGATTGTTGAAAATCTTCTCCTAGATCATGAATCTGCATTGAAGAAAATTTGGAGTGAGAATTGTTATAATTTTTTTCATTTTAATTCATCTTTTGGGTTTTGAGATTGAGAAATGTTGTTTCTCATTAGAATTACAATGTGCCTGAAATCTTAAAAGATTTGAATGGTGGAATCCCGTTAAATTTGCCATAAGGCTTCTTTGTGATGATTTTTTAATATATCAGAATTACAATACCAAGAATTAAATGTCTGGATAATTCAAGAACATTTGACTAGCGAGTATGTATTTGAACGCATGCAGACCTATTATGTGATGATTGTTGTTTGTGTGTGGATCTAATCTGGATTGATGGTTAATCTGATCTACTTGCTATGGAATCCAGAAACTGAAGTGAAATTGCAGAAATGGCTACGGAAGAGTCAAATGGAGGGAAGAACGCAAGTAGCAAGCCACCTCCTGAGCCTTCACCATTGAGAAGAGCAAAATATTTTAAGGTACGATAGAGATGGCGCTGAACAAAATATTTTTAAGAGTGGGGGGTTACGTTTCCTTTCATCTGCTTATCTCTGAATGCAATCTTCCGAGGTACTAGAAAATATTTTCTCCATTCTTCATCACCGGACCACCATATGTTTATTAGTGTCGGTAATTAGAACTGGTAAAAAGTTCTTTTATCCCATTGTGCCAAAGAGTTTTCATTAGTAGTACTCTTCCATCACTTTCTTTACCTTAGACTATGGATATTTCTGCATAGATAAGTACTGACACCTTGATGACAGGCGAACATGAGAATTTTGGTTACTGGTGGTGCTGGATTCATTGGCTCTCACTTAGTTGACAAACTTATGGAAAACGAAGAGAATATGGTAAGCACTTGTACTGTTTTTTTCTTACAGTAGTTGTGTTAGACAACTCATGTATATTTTACAACATGTATAATCTCTTAAAATTGTACCCAGGTGATTGTTGCGGATAACTACTTCACTGGCTCGAAGGATAACTTGAGGCAATGGTTTGATCATCCACGATTTGAGCTTATTCGACATGGTCAGTGTTCTTTACAGTTATATCAGGGTATTCTTGATTGAAATTTCATTGTGGGTCAAATGTATATTGATTTTTTCTTTTGCAGATATCACAAAACCTCTATTAGTTGAAGTTGATAAGATCTACCATCTTGCTTGTCCTGCTTCCCCAATCTTCTACAAATACAATGCTGTGAAGGCCAGTCGTTACTCTCCATCTCTCTCTCTCTCTCTCAAGTTGATGAAGCATTTTGTTATGTTATCATCGTTTCATTTTCTGGAACATCATGATTTTGTAAGACACAGTGTGTTTCCTTGATGGATCTGTGAACAATGATTTTTTATTCTCGATTCCTGTTTTTCCCTTGCAATAATACTCAACAGACAATTAAGACGAATGTGATTGGAACGCTGAACATGTTGGACTTGCTAAGCGAGTAGGAGCAAGGTATGATGATTTGTCCATATTCTTGTCAGTTGATTTATTGGAGATATGTTAATCATTCTCCACCCCTTTGAATAGGATTCTGCTGACATCAACATCGGAGGTTTATGGTGATCCTCTTGTGCATCCCCAGACTGAGGATTACTGGGGCAATGTTAACCCCATAGGTACTCGCGCTTACCACTTATCTTGCATAATTTGCTCAATATATTGGTATAATATCCTGTGTGAATAACCCTTTAAAGTTCTATGACCATATAGTATGATAAAGCACAAATGAATTACTCTCTGATGAAGTGATCAATTGCAGGTGTTAGGAGTTGTTATGACGAGGGAAAAAGAGTAGCTGAAACTTTGATGTTTGATTACCATAGGCAGCACGGAATTGGTAACTGCTCCCCTTCTTTCATTGCATATGTATCAGCTCGTTCGATCTTAAACACCTCAAATTGGTATAATAGTATCAAAGTTCCTAACTGTATGAAATGGTTCAACAGAAATACGGATCGCAAAATCTTCAACACTTATGGACCCCGGATGAATATTGATGATGGTCGTGTTGTCAGCAATTTCTTAGCTCAAGCAATAAGGTAATGCTCCTTCTCCAGATCACCATTTTCTCAATTAAGAGTCCCCTGCTCGAATCCCATCATGGTTCAAGTTCTCTGTCTCCTGCACACATTGTCCAAAGTGCACTGTGTGAGAAATCCCCTCCAAGAGAGAGAGAGAGGACATAGGAGCAATGTCTTGATTCCTTCGACGTCTAGTGCTGCCCTCCTCTTCAACTTTTCATTGCTCGACTCAGTATGTAGGCCCGTAATTTGTAATTCACTTTCTTAAAACATGCGGTGCAGAGACGAACCTCTGTCAGTTCAGTTGCCTGGAACACAAACAAGAAGTTTTTGCTATGTCGCTGACATGGTTGATGGTCTTATTCGACTGATGGAAGGAGATAATACAGGTCCAATTAACATCGGCAATCCAGGTTAATATCATTACTCAATTACCAGCCAATAAATCCAATGTTTCTTTTCATTCCCATCTCATTCCTCCTTCACTCCACCAGGTGAATTCACAATGCTTGAGCTTGCTGAGACCGTCAAGGAGGTAACTCTCTGTACTTCTGCATGGTCTGGTTACTCCCCTAACGGAAGCACATTTGTCGTGTCTTTAAAAAACAAATCTTATATTAGAGGGCGTGAGTGGAATATACATGCGTTCTATATCCATGTCAGCATCAAGACGCCTTTCTGAAATTAGCACAACATGATTGGCTACTTGCAGATGATCAACCCAGCAATTGAGATCATAAAGGTGGAGAACACACCGGATGATCCTCGCCAAAGAAAACCGGACATAACAAAGGCTAAGGAGTTGCTAGGGTGGGAGCCAATAATCAAGCTGCAAGATGGTATTCCCCTTATGGAGGAGGATTTCCGCAAGAGGATCGGGATTCCAAGGAAGTGAAACTCTTGCCTTAGCATGCACCAATTAGTATGAGAGATCAGTCACAGCCTTAATCTTTGATTTTGCTACAGGTTGTAATTCTTATGGTTGCCAGCAGTGGCTGGTTGTCATGTTATCTGTTGCAACATTTGAGTTTCTCGAAGTTCAGCATTGTCATGTCTGTTTCTTTAAAACTTACATAGCTTTTTGATAAAGAGAGATTTGGGTAAAGGGTACTCTTTTTTTTTCTTTACCGGTTTCATATTCTGTTCAATTCGTTTCCAAGATGTTCATGAGCTTAAGCGCACCACCATATTTAGGTTTCAATTTGTAACTCCTAACGGGCCACATTTTGTACAAGTTTTGTAATTTGGCTTTGAGATTCATTAAGGCAAAGCTCAGAGGTCGGTGGATCTATTCGTGCGCCAAGTCTGAGACTATTAAGTAGACCACAGTATTTGAAAATTAATTGGCTTCGTGGGCCTTGTTTTGAAAGGTACAGAGACAAAGTTAACTAGAGACTTGGGCAGGGGCCGCGCGAACGCAGGCCCCCACTACCACAAATTATGACGTAGGCTCGACCACTTGGGCCGACCTTAGGCGGGCGCCCTTCCTAAGTGCAATGGAAGTCGCCAACCTAGGCCATGGGCCTTATTGATCACCCATTGACCCCGTCCAGGTAAGTATGGACCATAATGCCTCTCCTTGTGTTTTTATAGGACCACTTCCTTTTCGTTTCTGAGCTTCAGGCGATGTGGGATTCCAAACCAAGGCTCCTTGAACCCTGATTCACAGTTCAACAGCAAAATTACTTATGCTGCAGACGAAAAATAAATCCAAGGTTCACAAGCATTCAACATTATCATTAAAATCAGTAGACATAGTCACTTCTCAAGTGCATGGATCCGACCTTCTTCCTCAGATTGTTTGACATTAATAACTTTTCTGATGGGATAAAAAAGTGCGTGCTCCAGTTTAATTACTCAAAATTGATTGGATTCTTTAAGTACAGACTTACAATAAAAGAAAGGTTGGGACGTCCTGGGCGTCCTTTGCCTTATACATAGAAAGAGAGAAATAAAGTTATATCAGTATTCACGTTGTTGATGTTGCACTCATAATCACATGAAGATGTCTATGTCCTTGCCAGTTCTGTATATGTAGTATCAATCTGGTGAGAAATATACTTTACAACACCGTATAGAATCAAACTTATAGCACCAACTGCAACAGGAGCTGCTGAACGGAATATACTCTTGTTACCACCCTTGCTTTTCAATTTGGAGCTTGGTTCAGGTAGGATGTTGGGCCTTAGATTTGGATTCTTCAGAAATGAAGCATATGATTCAATCTCTTCTCTGGTAAGTGCTGGTCTTAGTGATCTCATTACAGTCTGGAAGTGTCGGTTGCACACGACTGTGGCTGATATGTCTTCTCTGAGAGCCACGATTCCTGCTTCTCGGCATAGCCCCTCCAGCTCAGCTCCTGTGAAGAGCTCAGTATCTTGTGCTATTTGTTGGAGATCAACATCACCATCTACTTTCATGTTACGTGTATGTACACGGAGGATTTCACATCGAGCTTCCAAATCTGGCGGTGGGACATAAAGCACCTATTTGACATAATAGCCAAATTATGTAAGATTTTGCCTACCAGAATCAACTTGAACTTTCTAGTTTCCACTTAAAAATGCGCAGCATCATTTCTTTTTTGCACATTTCTAGTGTATAGAAGTAACAGTTAGCAAACATCATTAATAGGCAATGTAACTAGGATGCCCATGGGCACATCAGTAGATTCATTTGAATAAATATTTGCTAGCGAGAGCACAGACAACTTACTAAGTCAAAGCGTCCAGGACGCATAAGTGCAGCATCAATAGCATGAGGACGATTTGTAGCAGCCAAAACAAGAATTCCCTACAAAAACAGAGGATGTAAGAATTAATATAAAGTATAAACTTTATATTTTATTTTGAGCACAGAAGGAAAGTAATAACTTTACGGCTCACTTTAGCCTGCTCTAAGCCATCCATTTCAGTTAGCAAAGTTGACAGAAGTCGCTCCCCAACTATTGAGCTCCCACTTGAGCTTCCTCCTCTGCCATTTAGATGGAAGTGCAATCAATAAGAAAAACCATGAAGCAGAATTCCATATGGAAAGAGCCACAGGCATCAGGTGGGGCAAATAGAGAAGCTGTAGACATGCTAGTTCAATACTAAGCAAACAAACTGCATGAAGGAACACTATCATATAAAAGAATTCATAATTTACTAAGATAAAAAGGAACCCTTCGCCATTGGTTGGACTTATAAAAGCAATATAACATTTGAAAAGTATTCTTCCATGGATGAATTTGAACATAGAAATGATAAACATGTATAACTCGTTTACTAGGAACGATTTTTCACTGAGCCAATAAGATATGATAATCAAATGACATGAGCACATATCGATTGATTAACTAATTCGGAAACATACCTTTTGGCAGCAACCACATCAGCCTCATCAAAAAATATTATGCTTGGTGCAGCAAGACTAGCTTTTCGAAATGTATTACGCAACAAAGCTTCACCCTCACCCACATACATGGAATATAGTTCTGCACCACTGATGCAAAGTGAAATTTTAGTGAGAAACAAATCACAGGTTTACAAGCATAAAACTGGTTGTTGCAATCAGAAAAGTGCTTTGTCTACATCTTTAACCACCACCAGAAGATTCAGTATTAATCACCTTCAGACTAATACAATCATAGTAGTTTCTCCTCTTGTAAGAGTGACGGGAAGATTACCAAGTGTAAACTTTTGTTGCCAAACTTTCTCCTCGTATAAGATGAAAATGTTGAATCCAGTCTAAATATATTGGTTAGGAGGAAAAAAGGACTATACCTCAGAGAGAAAAAAGAAGCTTGCGCAGCACAAGCAGCAGCCTTTGCAAGGGTTGTTTTCGAGCATCCTGGAGGCCCATGAAGAAGAATACCTCGGATGGGTGATACTCCTAGCCGTGAAAATGCTGAAGAATGTTTTAAAGGCCACTCAACTGCTTGCTGAAGCTTTTTCTGTTTCACATATCGAAAACAAAATATCAGATGTTGCATAATGCTCTATTCTGAATAAAAGAGATAATGGCTATGCTTCAGACCTTCAAATCTTTTAATCCTCCAATATCTTCCCAAGAGACCTTAGGAATCTCCACAGTAACACCTCTTGTTATACTGGGACCAACCACTGATCTAGCATGCTTCCAGTCATCAATTGTTATTAGACAATTTCCACCATCTTGATGTACATCAGAAGATTTGCTCAATGCAGACATGGTAGCCTCACGACATAAAGCTTCTATATCTGCCCCAACATAACCCTTGCAAGATGCAGCTATAGCTTCTAGGTCAACACCAGGATCCAACGGAAGCTTCTTTGTGTAGAGCTGACGTTTTGGAAAAGAAACAAAAAAAATAACTCCCATAACCGGAATAGAATATTTTTAAGGCAAATGTACATGTTAGGCTTGCACTTGCTTTTAAGAAAAATTACTTACTAATATAAAAGTCAAATGGGGTACCTTTAGTATTTGACAGCGCTCATATTCATTGGGTGTGGAGACTTCAACCTCAGCATCAAAACGTCCTGCGCGTCTCAATGCAGGATCAATTGCGTCCACTCTAGACAGAATTTAATTGATTTCATTGAGAAACTTACAGGTGAACATGGATGAGCAATAACAAGAGGAAAAAAGATCAGAAAACTCAAGACAAACAGCCATCTATTTTGAGGACAACATTGGACTGTTGAGCTAGTTCCAAGTTGGAATTAATAGAAGGAACCCATTCCAATCAAAGTCGACCATACTTTTATCAGCCAGTCTCAAAGAGCACTAACAGGGGACAGGTTTTCTTGTAAGCTTTATCTTGTGGAGGGAAAGACATGTACGACACCCAGTTAATATTAGACAAGGTTCCCAAAGTGAGCTCACTCTTTCTGAAGATAACAAAAGTAAATAAAAAATATCCTCAAGTATAGCAGTTAATAACAGTAAACGAAATGTAATTAAAACATTGATCTCATCCCCTGTGCATATAGCTATAACCTGCCCATAGAGAAATTACTCGAGATTGTGCAGAAAGAAAAGTTCGATGAACAGAAAACTTCTAGTTTTATTTTCCTATAAATCCAAGTGGACCAAATACTAAGAACTAGAGCCAATAATGAGAAATTCAACAGAAACAGCAAAGATCGTGACCCAAAGACTACCTATTAGTTGATGCAACCACTACAACATGGTATCCGGATGTCGATAAAGATTTGTTTTGCGTCCATCAGCATGAAGAGCTGTGAAGCTATACGAATATCTTGTTCCCTCCTGCAATTGAAGATACAATGTATTAACAACCAATTTATTCATCTAATTTATACAGACACCAGGCCTTAAGCAAACAAAGCAACATATAAAACTATTTCATCCTCTTTTAGCTGCAAGTTTCTGCATTTGATGAGAATATACCAATCTATTGTCCAAGGAGAAAATTCAAAGAGCAAAGATTAATAGTAACCTACATTCTGTTTCCAGTAGAAATATATCAATAGAAGTATCATGACAAGTGGATAATGATTTCTTTTTTCCAGCATAAATATATGCTATCTATAAAAAACACAGAAAACAAATACAGTGTCAAAAGAAGAAAAGATGAAAAAGGACTACTTGAGCAATTTTACGAATCGATCAGTCCTTCAATTTGGCCATGTGAAATACTTAAACTATTAATAGCATGATCAGTGAATTAACGTCAACAGCATGCTTTACTACCTGTCCTTTTCTGTGTTTTTCATCCTAATTTTCTTTACCCTGTGGTAATTCTCCTCTCATTTTCAAAACCAGATAATTCTTCTCTAGTAACTGTAGCCTCAATTAAAGAGTCGAGAAAGTATCATGAAGTTGAGTGCAACCACATACACATAACAAATGGACAAATATCATGATAAAGGAAAAGAAAAGTGTAAAGGTCAAATCTTTGTACAACTAGCATGTACCTAGAGTCTCGACGAGGACAAAGTGCATCTATTTCATCTATAAAGATAACCGAAGGCTTGCCCGATTTTGCACGAGATGTTGCTTCAGCAAAAGCCTCGCGTAAAATTTTTTCACTTTCTCCCGCATGTGATCTATGAACAGAATGAGGACTGCAATATAACCAGCACAAAGATTCAAACCAGTGGGTGAACTTCGGGAAGAAGTAAAACTGATCATATATAACAAACTTGATAGCTTGAATTCTTCTTCCATCCATTACACGTAGCAGTGCAGAAAACCATAATCAACAGCTGTTACATTTGTGCTAAGGTCATTCCTTTTATACAAAAAAACATCCAAATATACTTCGAATTACCTAATGACAATCAAATGCGCATCACATTCGCGAACTACAGCTCGAACCAAGCTTGTCTACAAATACCAGAAGTTCGTAAACTAAAACAAAACTTCAATTTGCACCTACAAATTCCAACTGATACAAGTACGCGAAACGAACGCTAAGTTTAATATACCTTCCCCGTGCCAGGGGGGCCGTACAGCAGCAAACCACAAGGCCACTGAAGAATTAAGAATAAAAAGTAAAGAAACAATATGTAATTTTCTTCAGAAATATGCAATGAAGAATATCAAGCGCGCTGCCGTGCGAGAAAATGAAACGTGCACCTTGAGGCCGAGTATTCGGGACTCGCGAGAGTAAAGTATCGGGTAAGATATTAACTCCCGCAGAGCCTGCAGAGCTTCGGTGTTGCCGGCGATTGCTTCCTCCGCCTTCCATGCGGCGGCTCCGCCACAGTCATTGCTAGCGCTGCTACTCGTCTCCATCTTACTGCCCAAATGAAGGAACCGCGCTTTTGAAAAATAGCACTCCTGTTTGAGCAGAAATTGTACTGTATGAGTAATATATTATGCATTCTACAAGCAATCGCCTCCGTAGCATAGTGGTAGTGCGTTCGCTTCGTAAGCGAAAGGTCGCGAGTTCGATCCTCGCCGGGGCTATAGTTTTTAACATCAGCTTCTCAACATAAAGGAATATCTGCGGAAGCCATATTTATATTATATAAAAATTCTAATTCTATATTTTTTTCAGACACCGAACATCCCATTGGAGATGGAAATACTAATGAAGAAGCTGATGTTGATTCAGGTATTGCACCGATTTCAAAAGTTGGAGGGATGATGCTCAGAAAAAGGATAGCCCTGATTCCTCTGATGACAAAAATCTAGTTGAAAATGCTGATGAAGAAGTTGATCTTTTGGCCACAGCAGCCTCTGAATTTGTTGTTGTTCCACCTTCAGATGTTCCAGGGGAAGGCCATGGTTCGTCAGACACCAAAGATCCCATTGAAAATGGAAAAATCGAGGAAGAAGTTGAGCTTGCGGCAGCAACAGCCTCTGACTTGAATGTTGCACCACCCTCAGATGTCAAAGGGGAAGTCTGCGAAATGGTTTATCCTGGTTCCTCAGACACCAAAGTTCCCACAGAAAATGGAAATACCAATGAAGAAGTTGAGCTTGCAGCAGCAGCAGCAGCCTGTGACGTGGTTGTTGCACCCCCTTCAGATGATAAAGGAGTCGCCCACAAAACGAATTACTCTGGTTCCTCAGATGCCAAAGATCCAATTGAAAATGGAATTGCCGATGAAGAAGTTGATCTTAAGGCGGCGACAGCCCCTGACGCAGTTCTTGCGTCACCCTCGGACATTGAAGCCAACACCTGCGAAAATACCCCTGATTCCTTAGACGCCAAAGATCCAAATGATAATGGAAATGCTGACAGAAAAGTTAATCCTGAGGCTGCCACAGCCTCTATTGTCTCAGTTCTTGCACTGCCTTCAAATGTTAACGGAGATGCTCAGAAAACAGATCAGACTGATTCCTCAGGCTCAGAAGATCCAGTTGAAATTGGAAATGGAAGCATCAAGGAAGTAGTTGATACTATGGCGATAACTCCTCCTGCATCTTCCACTGAGTCACCCACCCTCAGTTCTTGAACCAACGTTAAACATTGAAGCGAATACCCAGAAAATGACCTATGCTTCGGTGGTGCGTTATCTCGTGTTATCATTAACCATGCAAATTTCATTATTTCAACAAATCTTTTTTCTTAAAAGGTTTCTGTTTATCTACTGTTGGCAAAAGGGAGGGCTGCCACCTCCTCAAGAACTGCAAGAATTCCTTCATATTCCAAGAATGTCACGGTTGCTCCACCACCAGCCAAAGTGTCAGCCCCTGGTAGTGCCGGTGCATCAAAAATATCAACTCCAAGCAATGTTGTATCCACAAGCAATGCCATGGCCATGGCAAAGGTAGCAATAAACAACATTGGTACACATAGTGCTAGTTCCAGTCAAGAAGGTTGATTTTCTATCTCTTATCTGTGTTCTCAGAGCTACAAAAGTATTGGGCTAAAGATGAATAACTTACTGCATGTTTTTTTTTTTAATCCTCTTAGCAGGTAGGAGGAGCATATATATAGAAAGATTGCCATTTGATATAGATAGACAAGGTATTCTGGAGGTCGTTACAAAATTTGGGCCGGTAGGAAGAAGTCCACAGAGTATCCAAATTAGAAGGCATAAGGTCAGCTTTGTTGTGTTTGATTTGATTTAGCATTCATGTCTCAATTCCAACTCCTAAGTTTCTCATGCGACGTTCTTTGTCAGGACGGTTTCTGTTGCGGATTGGTGGAATTTGAATCTGTAGACTATGCAGGCCGTGCGGTAGAGGTATCTACATAACGTTGAATCTACATACCTCTCTCTCAAAGATTGTAGTCACTGATTTACTTCTATCCCAGGCTCGTGGTGTTAATTTTGGTGAAAAGCAAGCTACATCTCATACAAGAGATCTGCCAATCAAGGTAAGTTGATCAGCTTTTGAAAATATAGCCAAATATTTCTCGACTTTCATTATAAATTAAATTTAAAAAATTTACTATTCATTACAAAGATGGGCTTAATATGAGAAAGGGTAAAGGGGTAATAATTTTCATGAATAATAATATTAGTAGCCTTTATGGGACATTTCCTACAGTATCCCTGTCTTTTCTATGCACCTTTGTGTGTGTTTCCTTTTCCCCAAACTGAAACTGAAGGGAAGGGTGAAGGATTTGGAGAGAGGGAACCCAATTTCTGGTGCACCCAACACAACACGTTTAACACATTTCTGGCAAAACCTCTCTCCTCTGCTCTGACTGTCCCTTCAATAATTTGATGTCCACCACGTCCACGTGGAAGCCCTTGTACTAATGCACCCCCGAATCTTTTAAATCCACTTATCTTCACCACTCACTCACCCCATCTTCTGCCTCCCTTCCTTAGTCCTTTTCTTTTTCTTCAAATACTTTGAAATTTACTATCCATCTAATTATACATTATTTGGTACAAACATAGATCTAAAAGAATTATAATGATGTAATAATCACTCTTGAAACCTCATAGACGTTTACAAATTTTAATAATTTACATAATTCTGAATTTCTTTACTTTATGTTTGAATTGGGACTCACGCTATCCAATAATTTACTTGATTTTTCACATTGACCAATCAATATTTGATCTGATAAATCGTACAGCCTAATAAATACATATAAACAAACATTTTTACTACCTATTTCTCATACATTTTAAATGTGTTTATAGAAATGTTAAAATAAATATATTCTTATTGATGAAAATCTAATTATTCTTTTGCAGAGGAGATGAGAGGAGAGGAGAGTGGAGGGGCATGAATGAATGAATGAATAATAAAAATAATAATAGGAATCTAGGACCACCTCATCACCCATAGGCACAGGTGCAGAGTGACAGCTATGTCATGTCTATATTATTATTACTACTTACACATGAAGATTTTATAAGCCATCCCCACTCCTATTAATATAATAATATATAATCGAATTTTGTCCGAAATGAATACTCACACACACACACACACCAATACCATGCGTCACCACACACACCACAAACTACTTTTGATCACCCATCTCTCTCATCCAACCACCATTTTTCATTTCATTACTGACGTGGGGGTATATCTCATCAACACATCTTTCTTATTACACTATATATATATATATATATATATATATTTATTATAACTTCTAAATATTTTTTATTTTATTTTATTATCCATATTATAATTTTAATATGTATTGACTCATTATGATTATTTAATTATTTCAGTGTCTGTAGTTCATGTGAAATGGTACAATTTGAAAAATCTATCAATAGTCTGCAGCATATGAGTTTAATGCAATTTGCCTTCTATGATATTGTAAACAAGCAAATTATCATCCTATAAAGAAAAATACAACACTTTATCCCCTGTGTAAATTGTTATTTTTTTTTCATAAGGAGTCATTTGTCATTTGCAGTAGTATCATATGGATAAATTATATTTTTCTCCAGACATAGGTATATTTTTGCAAGCCTAGTATATTCTATGACATTCACTTATTTTACACTTGGAATCTATCTGATTTAAATATCTGAAATTTATGACAGGAGATTTTTCGATAGGGTTCTGACGGTGATTCATTTTATGAGTTTCTCAATTAAAAAAGAAAACAATTAATATTTTTGTATGCTTGTTAAATACTTGTATATAATTACTCAAATTTTACAACGAAATACCAATAAAGAAAATACGAAACTCATATTCAGCAGTTTTAGCCATATATATATATATATATATATATACATATTAAAACATGTATAGTATATTGCGAGGCAAATGGTTTTTTTTATTGTGATACAATATTTAATTAAATTAAAAAATAAATTATTCGATTTTGTTTATTTTATATATGTTTACGGTATCACTTTTTCTGTTCCGTACAAAAAATAAATGATATTTAAGTTAGGCTTTAACACTGCTTCAATATTTAAAACAGCTTTTCTTCAATTATTAATTTTGGTGCCCATTTGCGGCTTTACAATACATTACACGTGGCTTGTGCGGCATGGACACACGTTTCCTTCAATAAAACAAGGGGAAAAGAAACACGCTTTCTCCTCCGTCCGCTGCTTTCCACGCCAGCCCTGCTCCGCATAGCGCTTTCTCGCTCTTATTCAGCTGGGTAGGGATATGCTGCGCTCGAGCTCATTTCATAATTATATATGTTTTTCTTCATCAAATAAATCGCAGACGTTCATTTGCAGGGACGAATTTCACTTTATTCCCTTTAACTAAAGAATGTAACAATTCGGCCCTTGAACTATGGAAATTTACATTTTACTCTCTTCAAACTAAGAATATAATTATTTCTGCCCAAGTTTAGCCTATTTGCAGGACACTTGAGAAAATATCGAACCAATTAAATATTTCTTTTGAACTTAATACCTAAAGTAATTAAGTCTAAATTATTCAATTCTAAATTGCTATATTTGACTTAATACTTAGACCATAATTATTCAAACATAAAATTTAATTAAATTAAATAAATTCTTTTCAAATTGTTGCAAATAATTATTAAATAACCGGTAGTCATAGTAAGCTAGTATGAGTTAAATAATTATTTTGAAAATAAATAAATTATTTAGATAATTTAAATACTATAAAGAACGAAAATATATGATCAGTGACAAACTCTACCATTTTTTTTTTTAATTTAGGTAAACATTAGCTCGCAACCTAATACAACAAACAAAACTTTTCATTTAATAAGATATTAGTTACCCCACAAGTTATCGAAAATATTTTAATGAGTTTCTGAAGGGTATTATCTTGTTTCTAAAATAAATTTACCATGTTACTTAGAAATTTACAATTATCCAATAAATGATTTACGACAATCATAAATAAAATTATTCAATATATATCCCAGAATATTTGAAAAGAAATGTAATTTTTTGGGATAAAACGATTCAATCTCAACTCCCAGTAAAACACAAACAACATAAAACTATGCAATTCTCTTTTCTTTTCCAATTCCTAACCCTTTTTTCAAGTGAGCCAAAAGTGATATATTTATAAAACTTTAATAATTAAGAAAAGTAGTTATTATTGACTGTTTTATCTGAATTTTCAGTTGTCAGAGCTACGTTTAGCAGATTTCTCAAGGGCATTCAAATAATTTTACTTCATAATTATTCCATCGATTTGTAATTTGATTGGTACTTTTTGTTTACGTTGATATTGTAATAAAATATCGTAATTAATATAGATAGTATGAATTTCATTTTTCAATTAATGTTGATGACAAAAATTATGCAGTACCAAATAAACACAACTACAAAAAGAATTTGACGTTATATTAATAGTAAAAGTTGAAAAATCCATATGGTAAAATGTAGAATAATATAATAATGCAATGTAATAATTTTGAGAAGCAAGGGGCGTGGGGGTGCGATTAGATGAGGTCAAGCGCAGCGTAAACTCACAGTTTCGAAAAGGGACAATAGAGTAAGACCCACGTGTCGCTTTACTCCCTCTCTCGCTTCGCCACTTGTCCGGTCTCAGTACTATCCCTGGCCCCCACCAATCCCTACCAACCAAGGTCATTTTCGTCATTCTACTCCTTCCCTCTCCCAAAGCTCTTTCTAGTGTTTCACAGTTCACACTTCACACACAAAACATAAGCAGTAAGCAAACATCTCTCACTTCCTATGCAACGTCTCTCTCTCTCTCTCTTCCTATTTCTTTTTCTCGCGCATTTTCTATTGAATTTCTTGGTATTTTAAACACAGCCCAGTTCTCACTTTTTCATTATCATTGTGGATTTATTGATTCTAGTATTTGATTTTGCAGCTTTGCACTTGTTTTTCTGAAATGAGGATGAAGGTTATCGGTTGAAGTTTGTTGGTCGGGACTCAGGATCTTGCTGCTTAAATTTTTCTGAAAAGTCGAATCTTGGAGCTTCTGAAGTTAATATGCAGTTAAAGATCCGATTTTTACATCTGGGCTATTGTGATACAGATCATGGAGTGCTTAAACATGCAAGTATGTAGCCATCATGTAGTTGAAATAGAAGCTGCTATAGTTTTCTGGGAGCAGGGTTCTCTGTTGTCCTATGGGGGACAGTCATGATAGTAAAAAGATTACTACTACTGCAGAAATGGAGAATCTTTCTTTGGGTACTTCAACAAACAGGTCTTCAAGAGACTTGTTGCAGAGGTTTATGGGTGGTGGTAGCCAACATGAGAAAGCCAAAGAGGATGATGAGGGGATTGAGTTGAATCTTGGGTTGTCATTGGGTGGAAGGTTCGGTGTGGAGAAGAGTTCAATGAATTTGGTGCGGTCTTCTTCTGTAGCAAGTTATTTACCTCTAGTGAGGGATGATAATGATGTGGTGCTACCATCGACTGCGGCGTGTGCAGGCCTTGTTAGGACTTCTTCGCTGCCGGTGGAGACTGAGGAGGAGTGGAGAAAGAGGAAGAAGCTGCAGACCTTGAGAAGAATGGAGGCTAAGAGGAGGAGATCAGAAAAGCAGAGGAGTTTAAAGGGTGATAAGGAGGTAGGTGAAAGTGGTAGCCGTGGAAAGTTGAGCTTGGAGGAGACTAGTTCTAAAGGAAAGGGAAGTTATGTGGGAAAAGGCTTAGGATCAATGAATTTGAATAGGGGAAGTTCTTTGCTTGCCTCGGATTTGGAGGGTAAGACTTTAGAAGGTATTTCTAATTCTTGAAAATTTGACTGGTTAATGATCAGTGCTTGCTAAAATTGATGTATCTGGATTATATACACCATTCACCATTCACCATTCTCCTTCTCTTTATATATACATTTGGGGTGTTGCATTGATCAGGAGATAGTACAAAAATTCTACTTTGATTGCTTTACCTACGAGATTTTTCCTCTTTATTATTGTAAAGATCACGCTGCTGATTCATGTCCTAATTATCGTAGAATATTAGTTTGCTCTATGAGGGCTCTTGCGAAGTTGCTCAATGTCACTTCATTTGTTAGATTTGTTCTTCTAGGATGAAGCAGTGAGATGTTGAGAAGAAACTCCGTGGTGAAATGTATAGTTCTTCTGGAAGAATAGTTGGAAGAACATTACTGTAAAATCAAGGTTAGTTCAAATGCCATGAATTGGTGTATTAATGAATGCCAGGTGTTTTTTTGAGGTTTAATTATTAGAAGTAAAACACACTGAAATGCTACTATTTGCAAACATGGCAATACAAGTCATATTATGGAACAGATGTTTTTCATGCATAAAAGCAAGTTTCTGCAACGAGGATACGATTGTGGGAGTTAAATATCCACACTCCTGACCTTTTTGGAAGACAATCAGAAGGGAAAAAACAAACGAAATAAGTTGTGTGAAAGAAAGGCACCTTGGTGCTTCCTTGATTCATTTCATTGAATGCTTTGAGACAAGTCCTAAGCATCTCATATGGACTAATCCTCAGATTGTTTAGTAAATATACATCTGTATCATGTTGTTTAAGGGACGTTTGTAGAATCAGTTGTCAATCAGGATTTATCTGCCCATCTTATCTCTCTAATGCATTTTCATATGAACAGCCGAATGAATTAGGGACACTGGCCAAAAGTGTTTAGTCTGTTCCTTCACTATTTTGACCCCCTAATTTAAGATTCCGTGGGAGCTGAATCATGTCACTATCATCTTTCTTCATTAGAGTACATGTTTCTTTAGCTCATTCACCTCTCTATGTTCATCGTGAGACTTTAAATTTTCGGTTCTTTAACTTCTTTCTCTACTTGTGAGTACATGTTTCTAGTATTGTTGAGGTATCTCGCCGAGAGAAGGAAATATCTTTAACACGACTGGGGACGTATTCAAATGCCAGTTCCAAAGATCTTCAGTGGAGATATCTACCTCATCTGCTGGCAAATAATACCAATGATATAAAGTTCACTGTATTTTGATTAAGTGGTGTTTATTCTGAAATTTTGCTACAATCTGTCACAGGATCCAGTGGTGAGTCGTTGCAAGAAGGAAGCAATCATGACATCGCGTCTTCAGGGTCCAACACAAGAGAAAGCACGAGTCGAGCAACAGGATCTGAGACGGAGAACCTATCCAAGCGTCCCGACTCATCAAGAACTCGAGGGAGGGAAATCCCATCAAATTCAATGGACGACATGCCTTGCGTTTTCACAGTAGGAGATGGACCCAATGGGAGAAGGGTGGACGGAATACTGTACAGATACGGTAAAAGAGAAGAAGTTAGAATAATGTGTATATGCCATGGCAGCTTCCATTCACCAGCAGAGTTTATCAAGCACGCTGGAGGGACGGACGTTGATCACCCACTCAAGCATATAGTTATAAACCAGAACTCGCCTTCTCTCTTGTAATGGTGGTGTTTGCATGTCAAATTAGATTTAGATTCTTGCCAAAATTTGTAAAGGATCCTTTGTGACTAACTAATGAGCTAAATCTTCATGGGTTATTACATTAAAAAGGGAAAGTTTGGATGATCGCTGCTGATTCTGTTTAAGCAGTGGGATGTCTAATGTGTTTGCTTCCAAAGTTGAACCATTTCCAAACAAGATGAGAAGAGAAGGAGAAAAACGAAAAACACAAGCTAAGGGCCCTACCGGGATCGAACCGGTGACCTCTTGATCTGCAGTCAAATGCTCTACCACTGAGCTAAGGACCCCGTTGCCCTTTGAATGAGTTATATAATTTATTTATATGCATACAACGGGAAGTAGCTGAAGGATGGGTTCTTATTTCTGTTGAGGTGGTGTCTAGTTTTTCATCTCTTGTTTGTCTAAACCATGTATACTGGCTTTGTGAAATTCTCAAATGTATTGTGACTACTTGAATTTGCTGGATCTTGCCAGTGTGATCCTCGAAAATAACAACTGGTTTTGTTGTATGTAACTGCAATTATTTCCATTTGTGGCTTGTGATGTTGCACTACAGTTACACTTTAAAGATGCTCTTTTTTTTCATCTTTTTTCAGTATGTGTTGTGGTGGGAGAAATCCTCATCGTTCTCCACGGTGATCAGGTAGCCAAGTTATCACCAAAAATGTAACTAGAAAAGGTTTTAACCTATGCTACCCATATGATCGTAAGTTACACAAGAAACAGGTATATGTATATGATATAGCCTATTTTAGCAATAGGGACAACAACTTTGATTCCCTAGACGTGCGAAGGTAAGTGTACATGTCCTCTTGGACAGTTCTTATAGTTGGTTGCCCTCTCGAGCCACTGTTTTAACTTGACCCCTGGCAAGACATAACGGAGCGTCCATGCTGCAGATTGGACCTGTAACATTCTTGCTAGGTTCAACCGTTGCACCCCTGCACCAAATTACTGCGATCAGTACAAAGTAGATAGTAATGATGTATTTTTACACGACAACAGTTTTTCTATTACTAGAAAATGAGGCTGAAAGGAGGAGAGAAGCATACTTGTAAAATGATTCACAATTATCACAGTGCGGTGTTGGTCTCCAACAGTAGCAGCAAGCACAGTTACAACACAAACTCGGGCACTCACAGCTAGGGCAAGAAGGGCATTCCCAGCAGGTTGACCAGGTTGGGCACTTAAGGTGACAGCAAGACCTGCTGCAACAGCAGCAAAACCACTTAAAGGAGCAACCTGACCATTTACAGCAGCAGCTAGGCCACTTACAACAGCAACCATACAAACAATGACAAAATGGGCGAGCCCTCTTTTCCTCTCTGCACATAAGATGGCATATTCTGCACATAAGTCATATTAAAAACGAGTAAAGCATGTGATAAGACTACTAACTGATTTAAATGATTAAGACATAATGATACTCACATCGGATTAGCAGAAGATTGATTGCTAAGTTTACTGGACTCATCTACATTTGTATCACTTTGTGGATTAACGCAAGCCTCAGGAACATCGCTACTTGGTTTATCCATGACTGCTTTTACTCCAGGCTTCATATCTTCACTTATATTCTTTGATGCGTCGGTCTTTTCATTAGGTTCTACTCCTTCAGCAGCAGGTAATGTTTCTTTGAAACTTATTGACCCAACTCTCTTATTCAGATCCTCAAACTTGAATTCTCTACAGTTATGCGATTTTGCCGACCTGTGAAGCTCTCGAGATAGAGGCATTTCCCTGGACTTGAAAATTTCTCCTGTTTTGGGTAGTTCTCCCGTTCTGTACACGTCTGCACTCATCCTTAATGCATCCCTAGAGAAACTAAGGTTCCCAACGGATATACTGAACAATGACTCATTGGACTCAGTACTCCAATTCAACGATGGTTGTGTATTGAAAATGGAAGCAGGAATTTTGTGAGGGTCAAAACTTCCAGGCCTTTTCCATCATTTGGACTGGAGGAGATTCAGTTGGCAATATGTGTGGCTGAAAAGATTCATGGGTGACATCTGAGAAGATGGATTCTTGAGAGTCTCTGGTAGACTCTTCCAACTCATGCCAGCCCTTGATTGAAACATCAGTTTTTCCACTTTCGTACAATTGTTTGGTGACCTCATTAGGCTTGGGAATGTCAATTGATACTCTGGACTTGGGAAGTTCTTTAGGATTCACTGGGAAGAAATCAACAGAGGAAGAATTGGATGATGATGAAGAGACGATATCTGAAGAATCTGAAATCTTGGATGAGCTACGTTCAATTTCCTCTAGTTTAGCCTCTGAACCACCATCACTGTCAGAAATGGAAGGTGAATACATTTTTGAATGTCTCGCCCAAATCATTTGACACATTACCATTTGTCTCTGACTGCTTCCTGTTCTCACCGTCCATACTCCATAACTGTAATAAAGACAGTAGATAGCTATTAAATTTGATATACTGATATCATGATCATCACTTGAGTGTGGTTTAAGTTCAAATCAATATTTGCTAAGAAATAGAATCAAGAACATCAATTTGAATGGAAGAACAGAAAGTTTAAAGACAAGTCAAGGATGGTCAAGTGATGGTAGACTTCTAAAATAAGGCAAAAAAAGCATTATATTTCTACAATACGGAGAAGTTCTTAACAACGGTTCACTAAACTACAACAATGCTTAAACAGGAATTTAACAGCAGACTGAGCACTTGTCTCATGCTCCCTGCAAACGAAGGAATTCTCTTCGACAAACTGCTTGACACAAATCAAACTTACCCTTAGTACATTCTTGGGTCCTGCTTATAAATAAGTTTCAAAATTATCAATGCTCAAGCTCCTGTTTTACTTTCTTTCCTGGAAAGATCCTCACAAGAATATTTCCTCATGCATGCATTTTCTTTCTTGCAAAATTCACATAAAACAATTCCACGTAGAAACTCACTGATCTATCTGCAGCTGCTGTTGGAATGAGCATTTCAACAAACAGTTCGTCATAGTGGAAAGGAAATCATTTGATGCATTAGCAGGAAAGTGCAGAGAAATCGTAGGGATCAACCAACCTTAAACAATATCCCAAGTATAATGCCACCAATGCCAACTACCCTCTATATCAAGTCTTGCCGGGCACCACCGGCAATCATCTGCTACGTTCCCGTTGTTCAGACACAATATCTGCATATCAAACAAAGTACAACCTTAGGGGGCGAAAGGAATAGTCGAAATTGGTTTATAAATAAAATTCAAATGTAACAGCATATACCAATAAGATCAAGAGCCCAAATCATAGAAAAGCAAGAATTAAGAGAAAAGAGATGAATTCTTATGAAACCAAATGATGCCTCCATCAAATCAGTGATACTTTTTAATAAATCATGCGTTCTTTCGTTTTTCCTCGATTTTTACCTTGTGCTCAAACGAGCTTCTTTGTGATTAAAGATTGCATGGGAACTTATGAATCGTGGGGAAAATCCAGAATCGATTTAGGGATTTTGGGGAAGATGAATTTGGGCGTGGATCCATGGGACGGAAATGGAAGGGAAAGCGAGGCTTCCGGAATGTGAATTCAAGAATTCTTGATACCAACCGAATGTCGGCTTCTTTGGCCCCACCGTTTTCAGTTATATCATGCGCCACGCACGTGCGCGTTTTTTTTTTTTTTTGGTGCACGGGTACGTCAAAACCATTGATGATTCAATTAAGGTTATTACAATTAGCCTTATCAAAATTTGTCATAATTATAAATACTTCTGATTATTTGAGAAATTATCAATATTTTTGATGATCCACTAAATTACGTAATCCTTGAATAAATGTTTTAAAATATCAATTTTGTCCATTACTGTAATTTTTTTTTAAATTTTTTTAAAAAAATATAAAAATTTCGAATGGAGTAGATGAAAATTTTTAAAAGATTGTTAACAAAAATTGTCCACTTAGTTTATAAAATAAATTATTTTTTTAAAAAGAAATAAAATTATATTTGATAATTGTCAGTTTATCACAAACAATAGATGAAAATCTAACGAAAACTAACAAATTGGGCTTTTTGTTGGATGACCCTTAAATTAGAGGGCACTAATAGTTTCTAATATAAAGAGGGTGTATTTATAATTATGTGAAATCTAAAAAGAAAAAAAACACTCATTGTAATTACGTTCAGTTTATAATTCATTTCCAAGCATAATTTCTATGTTAAATTAATTACAGTTATTTGTTATAATTACATTTTTGGAAAACCATCCATATTTAATTCGGACCTTATTGTAATTGAAGTACTTCTGAAATTTTCCATTTAATTTAGAGACATAAATACTTAACTGAACAACTTTGTATGGTACATATTACATAGGCAATGATACACATTTTATGGTAAACTTTGAAACACTGAGGTGAATTTGCACTCATTCTGGAAGTAAAAAACACAACTGCTTCTCATCAAGATTTAGACAAGTTTGTAATGTTGTCCAACTCAGGACAGAAATCAGCTGAAGTGCTGGTCTAAAAGAAAGCAACAAGCATCCATGAAAGCAAGAATCCTGAAATGTTAAAGAAAGAACACTGTAAAAGCATGACATGGAAAAAGAAGACTGGTTCAGTGAAGATCAGGTGCTGAACATAAAGTCAAAAAGGTGTTGCCTTTTTTTTACCTCCAATTGTCAATGGTGTTTGAATTTTGTGTCTGCTTGTCCCACTCCAACCATATCCTGATCACATCAACAATGTGTAATCTTAATTGCTCCAATCTCTATAAAACTACATCATAAACATATTGCAAATTCTTGTTTTAAATTGAGCAACAATATATGAGCAAACAAACCTCTTCCATAGCAATTGATGGTCGTGTTGACACCGTTACGACATTTACAAGCAAACGACTCATCCGAACCAGAGAACCCACAGACTCCTCCACTATCCTCGCAATTCTTGCACGAATTACTGTAATATGAGCCGTTGTATTGCAATGAAATCCCATATTCCCATTTCATCGGATCCCCTTCACTCCCTCCAAATCCATATATCGCCGAGTACGATGAACACTGAAGCTTAGGAAGATTCAGACCGTTCCCTGAACCAAGTGACATTGCCGGGTCATAGACACAGCAAGTAGATATTGGTGCATTTGGTTCCAGTCCAATACCTGTCACCCCTTTGCAAGAATACAAACCCCTACACACATTCAAACCAGAACCTGTATCACAAAAATCAGCATTACGATCAAAAACCGGAGACGTGGTGGAACATCCCACCAACACAAATATATTATCCGGCATTATACTAAACGGGCTGCCACGATCCAACGTAAAGCTTCCAGAGTTCTGCATTGACGAACAAGTAGACATGAGGGGATCGGCAATGACAAGAGTGTTGCTTGCATAGTCTATCGAAGATATCGTGTAAGTGCCAGTGGCGGTGGAGAACTTGAGAATCCCAGAACTACAATTTATGTATCGAGAAAAATCAGGATGCCCACAACCAAAACCAGAACCAAATGGAAATCTTATGGGGATGCTGCCACATTTATCATGACATGTACCATTGAGAGGGATGATACTTGGAATAGCCAGAAGTGGGTGAATTAAGAAGAGTGTGATCAAATTGTGAGCGAGTAGCCAATGCCATGACCTCATTCTCATGTGAAGCAACATGGATGATGGGCAGAGAGAGTTGAAATCACTTTGCATCATATCTTTAAGACTAAGAAATATATAGTAGAGGTGGACAGGCAATTTCAAAAGGAGAAGACAACTTTTGTGGAGAAAGATGATTGTTTTTAATGTCCTAAAAAGCAGAGCCTGGAGAATATGGGATCCAGCCAGGAGTATGTTGCTTATTCTTCTAAAACCACAGTATCTAAGGTCAATTAGAAATGATGGTAAAACAGAGCAATGAACATCTGTCATGACTCTTGAGATGAGTCTCTTACTTTCTTCAGTAAATTCACACCATATGGACACCAATTGTACTTTCCTTTAATCATAAGATTAGCACTGACTGGTATTTGAAAAACAACGAAAAAATAAGCAAAAGCTCCCATTTTTCCGGGGATATCAACAAGAACACCGGCCCACACTAAGAGGGGCATGAAAAAGTGATTCTTACATTCGATTTAACCCATGCAAACACAGGGTAATTGTGCTGACGAAAAACATAGGAGACTGCAATTCTAATATTCCGTTAAACAGAGTGTCCAATGCAAAAACCAGTGATGGATATACACTTTTGAGGTTGTGAGTAGCAAGTAAGTAGACATTCGACATGGAAAATGAAGTGCAGTTAGGTGAAAGCGTTGAATGACTTCCATTCCAATGTCTCAACAGTTTTACAATTCAAATGGGAATTTTGGAGGACTGTTCCAAGATTGGATTTTTGAGTTGGAGGTTAGTTTCTTGGGAATAATTGTTAAGGTGGTCTGGTTTCTGATTGTTAATCATATAATTATATTAGAAACAAGAATAATCAACAGTAGCTGGAATAGCTCAGTTGGTTAGAGCGTGTGGCTGTTAACCACAAGGTCGGAGGTTCAAGCCCTCCTTCTAGCGAAGTGTGTTTTGATATTTTTATTTCAAAACCTCTACTATATTTTTGGCCCTGCTTGTGCTTTCCACTTATTCCATTTTTCTTTTATTATTTTGGCCCTCCTCCCAACTCCACATCATAATAATTTTTTGAGAAAATTCTTTTACCTTAAATTATTTCCCACTATATAAACCTTGTTGTGATTTGGAAACACACAAAAAAAAACTATTTCATTTCCATTACATACTCAGAGTAGTCCGTTTATTTCCCTTTCTTGTTAATTTGTTTGTTGGCCAAATTGCATATTACCCCACTGTATTTTCAAAAGTCAGCTGAAAACCCCCCTGTGTTTTAGAAATAGGCAAAAAAACCCCCTGTTTTCTAAAACCCTGTGCAAAATCCCCCTTCCGTTAGAAATTAACGGAAGGTGAAGGGCACTCGCTAGTTGTGCGAGTGAGCTTGATTTTTTTGTGAATTTTGATATTTGTTTGCTATAAATTGACAAAAATACCCTTATTTTGTATTTAAAATTACCATAATTAAAAATACTTATTTTAACTTTATTTTTAATTGATTCTTTTTGTATTTTCATCCCTCTTAAAAAGTAAATTATTTTATTTTAATATATTTAATTATTAAAATACCAAAAAATATTATTTTTTTATAAATTTATTTACTATAAATAAATTTAAGTTTAAATTATTAGTATATGAAATTTAAATTTAAATCAATTTTTCTTTTTTTTTAAATAGAATTTTAAATTTATAAAAATAAAAAAATTGGGCGACGGCGACGCGACCCAAAGTCCCCTGGGCGACCGCGATGCGGCGGTCCGTAGGTGACCTGGGCGGCCGCCGCATCGCGGTCACCCAGATCACCCTTGGGCGACCGCGACGCGGCGGTCGCCCATGGATAACCTGGGCGACCGCCACGACGCGGTCGCCCGCGGCGTCGCCCTCCTCTGCGTTGGGCGGCAGGAGGGGGTGGGGTGGGCAGCGCGAGGTGGTGGGTGGGGTGGCGGCGGTGGGAGGGGGACCTGGTAGCAGGGGGGGCGGAGGGGGGGTGTAATTTTAATATATTTTTTTATAAATAATAATTTATATTTTATATTTTATAATTATAGATATAATATATATCAAAATTAGTTAAATTTTAGCCTTTAATAATTTAGATCTAACGGTTGAGATGAATTGGTTAAATCCTACGATTGTTATGCAATCAAAACAATCCAACGGTCGTGAAAATAAGAAATAATATATAATTACTAAGGGCATAACGGTCTGTTGACAAAAAAATTAACGCCGTTAGCTTCAGTTAACGGTGAGGGGCAAGTGTGCTGTATTTAAGAAAACAGGAGGGGTTTTTTGCCTTTTTCTAAAACACAGGGGATTTTCAGCTGACTTTTTAAAACACATAGGGATAATATGCAATTTGGCCTTATTTGTTTATAGTCAAGCACATAACATGTACGACTCCGAAAAGCTATATATGCCGATGATCTTTGCTAACAACACAGACTACAGACCTGGAAACTATATCTACTTTCTGTGACCTGATGAAGCCATAAGCACACTAACAGCAACAATAAACATCGACAGCATGCCAACGAGCAGCACATACGTTCGTCTTGACGATCTTCTGTACTCACCAAACAGAAGCACGCCCCAAAATGTGCTCACAAGTGGAAGTGCCTACAGTTACACAACCAACGGGACAGTAAGCCATAACACGACGAAAACAATTGCAAGATCATGTGTTTCTTTGATGATTGCAGTGTAAGTACAGTTGTGGGAAAGAATTAGTGAGCATATTCATGCATCTATTGATGATTGACTAAGATTTAGTTCTTGTATCAGTGTAGTTATACCGGTATTTAAAGGCTAATTTAGCAAACTTAGTGTCTATATACTTGCATAATGGAACTGACCTGAACAGCATCAGCTGCAGCATATCCAGCAGCTTGACCTCCCATAAACTGCAGACCATTTCCGAACCCACACAGAAGTCCGGCCAAGAAGGCCCAGCGTCTGCCATTCCAGTCTGATACATAAGCCTTGAGCGAAGATTTAGGCAAATTCAACACGGGGTGGTACAAGAAGCTGATGTTTAGAATAATTGCTATCAGAAAGCAGGAAACCGAGAAGTAGAAAAATGCAGCATATACACTTAGGTGGGGAACGCCGTCTTTCAACTTGTGCCACTGGTCGTTGGTGGCCAGGTTGAAAGCCGGGGAAAAGAGAGAAAAACAAACTCCTGCAAAGAAAGTTATGGCCAAACCAATGAAAGTGCCCTTCCCAAGTACCTGCAAGCAGAGCCGCAAGAAACATATAAATTTTCTGTCAAAAAATTGATTAAGTATAGGACAGAGCCCCAAAAATATTGATCGGTGATTAATCATTAATCTCAAATGCCCAGATGATAATTTGGATGAGTACAGTTTACAAATGTAGTTAAAGAGGTCAACAACCTTTATTGCCCTTTTGTTCTCGAGCTCTATCAGAAAATCTGCAGTCCCGAATTTTTGCCTTCTCCTTTGTTGGAGTTCCATTCTCGAGATTTTCAGCTATAGATGTGTACGTTCAGTGTGCAAGAGGTTAAAATGAACAAGTAAAAGCAGCTGATCTACTAATATTGATCATAAAATTGTGAGTACTGTGCTGTCGTATCCTCTTACCCTTGTTTGCATAGGTTTCCTCGGAGACAGATTCATCTTTTATCCTGTCCAGGTTCAGTTAAATTTCACATCAACTTAGCACTAATCATCATCAATCTCAAATATAAATAAACTCAAAGACTAATAGAACTATAGAAGCCTTGTATGTTTTTAGACAAACTGCCATCAGTGTGATTTTGTTTGTCACCGAGCCGTATTTAAATCCTTATAGAAGTACAGATTCCAGGGAAGATAATACATATAATTTGCGGTTATCATATAATCTCACTGGAGGGGATATCACGACGCACACACACATACATATATACACATGGTAAGCTTGTTTTACACCATGACTTGTTAAGTATTGGTTAAGTGAAAGAACGTAACTTTATACTAATGCACATACGCTGATCCGTCTTCATAATCATTGGAGAAACTAGTAAGCTTAGCTTTATTATCTGCAGCATTGGACGAATGAACAGCAGAGCCAAAACAAACGGCAATCAAGAAGCACCCAACACCAGGAAAAAGAATCTCTGCTTTGTTGATTTTATCATCTAAGAAGTAATTCAAAGTTGTGCCTGGATAAGTAGAACACAGCATATGTAACTACAAGTCTCATCAGAGACCTCAAGCCAATGAATCACACAAACGCACGTGGGGGTGGTGTGTGTGTTTCGCTTTGCAGAAATGCAAGCAAGTCATATATGAAATATAAAGTACCGTACCTATGACAACTGTTATGCTTGAAGTAATCACCTCAGTAACAGACAAACCAACAAAGGCCCAAGCATATTGTGTTGCCAGGTTACCGAGGCTGAGAGCGATCCCACCGGTCATTGCAAACAATACGCTCGGCCAGTTATCCTGCATTAAATTATCGAATAGCTCATTTGTTAATCTATATTATCGAGATTTTCTCTTGCACTTGTTGAGAAACTAAATCAGTTCGATGTTACAATCAGTCTCTTGCAAACTTTCACAGAATATCAATTGAGCTTACCTAAACAATTATTTGACAATCACAAGGAATGTACTAACCTGAGCTAGCTGATTTATGAAATTTGGCTTATCGATACTGCTCGTTCCAATTTCACCAAATGTGAATGCGATAATTAAAGCAGCCAAGAGATTAGTGATTGTATAATCAAGATAAGTGTGCTGAGGGAGACGACCACGCCTCTCTAAGAGAGTCAGAATTGCAGGCCATGTGCCCAACAATAACAATGACAAGAGCATACATGCTATGGCTCCTCCTTTACTCTCCACCACATACATTTCCAATCCACTAAAGCAAACTTATTCGAACTCAGATGGATAAGATATCAATCAGAAAATCCTATAAAAAAGAATCGGACAAGTCTGTCAAATATAGGACTTAAGCATATGCAGGCAATCTCAAGAAATGCATAAAACTAGGAAGAATTACAAGAGAAGAAAACGGAAAAAGTTGCAGATAAACTCTAACACTAGGCGAAGTCAAGACATCAAAGCCCATCGACAGAAAAACGTCTTAAATTTTATAGAATGAAGAAAATATGTTGTCTTGCTTCAATTCCTCTAGTATAAAACAACTACAAGTCTAAGACAAACAAACCAGAAAACTCTTTAGTCATTAGCATTTGCCGCTGAGAGATGATGTAAAGATCCGTTCTTGAAAAGACCCTCACAAACTCCACCACCCCACTTCACATTTACAATCAAAGACTAATATTACCTCATGCAGCATACGATGTAAAAATCAGAGTGAGTGTAAAAGCACACGTCCCCTGTTCAAAGGGGTTGCTGAAGAGGAGATACGGTTAAGGTTCTTTGTTTTCCCATAATGATAAGTTATGGGCGTTTGTTTCCCAACAGATGAAGTCAAAGTTGTGGAGTCAAACATGATGATTACTGGGTTGAGAAATTATAGCCGAAATCAAAGACTCTGTTATTGTCGTTATTGGTATGAGTGATGAGTCATGACAGCATCCATCTCACCATCCTGCTACTTCTGTGAGAACCAAAAACACAAAGCTATGCTCATAAAACCATTAGACATCAGTGAAAGCCCAGACATGGAACTGGCCAGCATACAGACAACCAACCCAAAAAGAGTTGTACACAGTAAAGGGCAACACACCTACATACAGACAAAAAAAGAACGGGGCATTCCGAGAATTGAACTCGGGACCTCTCGCACCCTAAGCGAGAATCATACCACTAGACCAAATGCCCATTTGCTCTTTCGGTACACTTTGGAGAGAAGTTGTTCTATATTAACTAAAATCCTCATTTCTTCTTCATAATTATTTGGATAAATTACAACGAGTTTTCTTGATATTTGACATAATTACGAATACCTCCTCATTGTTTTAAAAATTGAAAATATCCCTGATATTTGATGAAATTATATAATCATTTGATGAAGGTATAAAATTGTCAACGTTATCCTTACTGTATTATTTTTTAATAAACATATATAAAATAAATCAGATGAAGTGGATGAATTTTTTTTTTTAAATTATAAAAAGAACTACCCACTTAGTCCATAAAGAAAATAAAAATAAATAAATTATAATTCTTAGTCCATAAGGACACTTTCACCAACAAATGGGTGAGAACCTAATCGAGACTAACAGATTGAGCTAATTGTTTATGGCTATTAGAATTAGGGTATTAGTAATTTTTCAAATAACGATGAGGTATTTGTAATTATGTCAAATTTCAATAAAGATTGTTGTAATTTACCCTATTTATTTTATGAAAGTTAATACATATATTAAATATATATTAACATAAATTGTCTGTTTTTAACATATTGAGATTAAAAAAATGACAAAATTGTACTGATGTACAGTTGATGAACATTTATTTAACTGTCATCGTTATATTTTTTTGTCATTTTAATTTTGTTATTGTCTTAATCTCAATCTCAATACGTTAAAAATTGACAATTTATATATATATTAACTTTGATAAAATAAGTATGAAGAAGAAATGAGGTTTTGAGGTAATGAAGAGCAATTTTCCTCCAAAAAAACAATAACGTGAATTGCCAACTTTTTTCTCCATCTTCTGTGAACACTTGATAGAGAAATTGTCTTAATTGACATCTACCAATACGTTTCAACGTTGATTAAAGCGCGGGACTAATTGCCTAATCAGAGGGTCCTTAATTTACAAAATTTAACAAAACTTAGGACTATTTTAAATATTCGAGAAATATGAGACTATTTTTAAAATGAGTTTAATGTAATTTACCTCCTTTGATATTGTAAATGATCAATTTACCCCCTATAAATAAACATAGCAATTTACTTCTCCTATTTAGGAAGGTAAACTCGCTTCATTTTAAAAAAATACAGTGGAGTAAATTGCTGCATTTTAAAAAGTACATAAAGTAATTTTTTTTTTCCATAAAGAATAATTTACACATTTATTATATCACATAAGAATAAAATTGCATTTGTTTTTCCCTTTTTTAAAACTACAGTATCTTATGAGATCAAATTTGTAAGTACCTTTCCAGTACGCGACATAACGACAGCAGTAGCAAGAACCTTTCATCACTTCCACTTTCACACCCACACCTCAACACTCTGTCTTCATCAATTTCAACCCATTTACATCAAATATGACAATTCACATTTAGGGCAATTCCGTGTCAAACCTCTGAATTTGTATTTAAAATGAATATTCAAATTTTAAATTAACACATAATAATAATAATAATAAATAATAATAATAATAATAATAATAATAATAATAATAATAATAGAAAATTACCGGTGAAATCAGAAAATTGTTATTTTGTAAAAAAATTATATCTGAATATATTTTTAATTGATACACATTTTGCAAGTCAAAATATATTACTTTAGTACTCTCATACTTGATAAATAGTATTTTTAGAAAACAGAGAATATATTTAAAGATAGAATTACCCATTACATTATCAATATGGGACTCTAGTACGTATTAGGAACAATATGATTTGACATTTATAATAATTATCTATTGAAAAAATAAATAATTATTATTAAAAAAATATTAATTGATTAATCAAATATTTAAAAAATAAAAAAAGTTATAAGAAATTACTGATAAACGAGTAAGAGAATTAAAAAAACGGAGATATGGAGGTTGAGATAAAGCGAAACGTCGCATTATGTTTGGTTTCATTTTTAGATTATTTTTTACTGTTTTGTGGAGATAGAAAGAAAACAATAAAAATAAATAAACATATGTAAGAAAATTGTGCACGTTTGGATTTATTTTTTAAGATAACTTAAAAAATAGGTGTTATATGTTTTATTTTGTATATCGGGATATAAAATTCAACATTTATTATCAAATCATGTTTCTGTTATATGTAATTATAATTGTACATATATTTGGAAGATAAAATTCACTATTTATTATTAAATAATATTTTTTATATTTATTTATAATTGTGTATATATATATATATATTATTTGATTCAAAATTGAAAAAATTCAAAACTTACAAAACCACATAGTTAAAAGGAGGGGAAAAAATCAACCCAAACGTGCCCGAATATACATAGAAAAGCCAAAAACAAGAGGGAAAAAGAAAAAAGAAACGTTTATTTACTTTTGGTAGTATCGAAAAGAAAAGTGGGACCCAAACTTCTCTTCTTAATATAATAGCTTTACTTAAAAAAACATATAACGACTTATACTGAAACTGTAGGAAACTTGAAATTAGTGAACTGGAGATCGGCCTTTCATCTTGGCGCCCTTTACATTATATCAAGGGGCCAGATGTAAATTGTTCACATATTTCTACCTCACAGTCTGGGTAAGTGGTAACCAGGTCGGATTCGGGTCCGCCCACCATGCTCATCGTTAATATCACCGTAGCTCCACCGATTGGCGGACCTAAATCCACCGGGAGATGCATGAACCATGGGCGGAAAAGCAAGCATAATTTCAAAGTGTTGGCTAGTGAATTTCCCGCATTTCTTCCCAGTGAAGTGGAGAAGATTAAGGACCCATTTGCCAGAAAGCTGGCTTCACGGATTGAACGGCTGCCTGTGCATGTAAATGTTCTGCCTTTGGCGAAATTTTTTG
Source organism: Sesamum angolense (assembly GCA_034509725.1). NCBI lineage: Eukaryota > Viridiplantae > Streptophyta > Magnoliopsida > Lamiales > Pedaliaceae > Sesamum > Sesamum angolense. The sequence goes on along the minus strand of JACGWL010000006.1, from coordinate 1,779,827 downwards.
GTTTTCTTGGTGTAATTGAACTCTAGTACATGTCAATTTTGTGGGTGTTAATGAAAATTCTCTTTTTTTTTTTTTTTTTGTGTGCATTAAACCTCTGTCGTCGCTGTGATTCTATTGCATGCCTAATTGTAGGCTTTTTCGTTGGCAAAAAAATTCGTCCCTCCCACATTTCTCTTAAGAGAAGTGAAGACTATCACCTTTCCCCTAGGAAGCTGACTTGAAGTGCGACTCTGCCCATTAAGCTTTCACCATTTCTCAAGAAAGTTTTGATCTTTGTTTTGTAGTTTTGATATAATGAATATTTAATCTAGTGGGTCTCTTCTCATTATTGTCTCATTATTTTTTTCTATTACACTTTCACAGAAGCTACAAGTGAGCCGTCACTTTGTTTCGTGAAAATTTTGATTGTTTGGGGTTTAATTGGATCTAAATCAGTTATGCATGTTTAATTTAGTGGGTCTCCTGTAGTGATATTGGCTCATGCATTCTGGCTGTGTGCTAGCTGCCATTGTGATGAATGATGAAATTTTCGGAGAGGGTTTTACTTTAATGGTTAAATTGGACTGCAGGGCATTCTTAATTTAGTGAGTTAGTCTTCTAGAGGGATATACAAAAGGTATCAGAAGATGGACTAACCTGTCCAGCTTAACCCACTGCGCTAGTGTTGCACAATGATTTGGTTTATAAGCACGCTTTTTTTTCTGGTTTGATTGGTCATGGTTTCGACACTCTAACTTTGAGTTAACTGATAGTCTTCCTTCTGCAGCTAAGTTTGGCAAAAACTTGCATCATGAGTAGCTGTGTGAAGCCAAAAACACAGCTCGATATGAGTCCTCTGGTTCTTCTTCATGGTTTTGATAGGTTAGGTGATGTGAAACTTATTTGACCTATTGAGAGTGTTGGTCTCTTTCTGTGTTTCATAGTCCATCTTCTTATCCTTCAGCTCCTGTTTGGAATGGAGATATACACTTCCTTTGCTTGAGGATGCAGGACTGGAGACCTGGGCCATTGATGTACTTGGATGGGGCTTCTCTGACTTAGGTAAGCTTTCTAGATTTGGCTCCCTTGTTTTCTTCTTACATTTCTGTATCTAAGTTCAGGAAAATTCTTTCTGTACCTACCAAGTTTCATGCTTATTGTATGTTTTTGTCCTTGCGTTTTACTAGAGAAGCTTCCCTCATGCAGTGTAGCTTCAAAGCGTGATCACCTCTATCAGGTGTGCACTCCAAAATCATCTGTGCCATTCATGATTTTCTCTTTAGTTGTTTCTATAAGCTGTATTGTTCTTCATTGTGAAATATGGAATTAATTGCTTAAGTGTTAGGTTCTCACCTGTACATTTGATCAAATTTTGTTGCGTACCATTCCAATTAAAAATGATGCAGTGGCATATCTTATTGTCTCTGTGCTTTATTTGCTGCATTGGCTAGTCAAGATGCTACTCTTAATCATTATTATCTTATGATTGCTTCCGATCTTTGCCTTTGGTTAACCTTACTTCTCATCTTTAAGGAGAATGACAAGCAAATTTTCTGACTGATTACTGCTACATATGATGTTGACTGTGGGTTGAAGGGTTTAGCTTACCATTTTTTGCTTCCTCCAGTTTTGGAAATCCTATATAAAAGGCCAATGACATTGGTTGGACCAAGTCTTGGGGCAGCGGTTGCCATTGATTTTGTGATAAAGTACCCAGAAGCTGTAAGTATCACATGGCCATGCATCCATGTGGACAATCCCTTTGACTACTTGAGCACTATTCCCATGATTATTGTCGGTGATTTTGCATGATTTTTTGAGTTTCCTGCTGTTCATATCCTTTTAGGTTGATAAGCTGATTTTGATTGATGCAAGTGTCTATGCAGAAGGTACTGGAAACCTTGCTAAGTTACCTAAACTGGTCGCATATGCTGGGGTGAGTTTCCACAACATTTGAGCGCTCATGTTGTGTTGGTTCTTGAGTTTTGTTATTTTGAAGGCAAGCAGTATTCATTTATTGAAGAGTGATAATTTATCTTGGGCTTTTAGAAGGAAGTGAAGCTACTAATAAGTATCAATCTTTTTTTGAAATTGTAGCTTGAAATATGCCTTCAGATGAATAAATTCACATACAATCCAGAGTTTCCATAGGCTGACATATTTGGATCTCATTTGACTAACTGCTCATACTCAATTTAACTATAGAAAAGACAAACCGTTCAAAAATGATGATCTTTGAAGATTAGTAGACATCACTGTGTTTTGACATTTAGTGTGCTGTTACCCCTGAGGTAAGTTTTCAGCTGGTACATCGATTACTTTACTTTCTGCTGTGATTTTCCATTATTATTGTTGTATCTGCAGTTCTAATCATATGCCTCAGGATCTATATGCATATTGACGCCTAACCATATTAATCTGCTGCACAGGTGAGTCTGTTAAAGAGCTTACCTTTGCGCCTATATGCGACTTCATTGACATTTAACAGTTTATCATGGAGTACCTGCTTCGACTGGGCCAATGTCAGTGGTTAGATTTACAAATTAAACACTGCGCAGCATTCATTTTCTGCTTCTTTATCATGTGTTATTTGACCTTGTTGCTTAGAACAAAAGGCAATAACTAGGGTATTGCTGTCCCAGATTGGTCGTCTACATTGTCTATTACCTTGGTGGGAGGATGCAACTGTTGATTTTATGATAAGTGGAGGCTACAATGTCAGCGCGGATAAAAAAGGTATGGCAAAACTATGCCACACATCATGCCAACATGTACCTCTGTACTTTTGTGCTCATAAAATTGACATGGATGCCTGGAGGCTTTTAACTGAACCAGGTGAACAATTCATATTAGCTGCCATTCCACATGAAAAGTTTGTAGTTTCATATCAAACATCAATTCTTGTTGGCAAAATGGTTTGCCATTTTGCTTCAGTTAATCATTTTCTTAGTTCTGTTTTTTTTTTTTTTTTTCCCTGAAGAATTAAACTGAAGCGACTCTCAACTCAACCCCGACAACGTGCCTCACAACTGATCTTGTCCATCTTACTTGAAATCAATCTATATCTAATCTTGTTTTATGCTACAAGAAGCATTGCTTAAATATTTTATGCTGCACAGGTAAAGCAGAAAACACTTATTATATGGGGAGAAGATGATCAGATCATTGACAACAAGCTTGCTGTGGTAAGTAGCACTTTAGTTCAGTTTTTATCATATGACAACATGGGGGATGCAATGGATTAAGTTATGACAATTTTCCTGAACAGAGACTACATTGTGAATTACCAAATGCAATCATACGCCAACTACCAGATTGCGGTCACATCCCCCATGTAGAGAAGCCTGCCGCTGTTTCGAAGTTAATTAAAGAATTTGTTCAAGCCGAGTGCGAGATTGCCATACCGAGTTTTATCCTGTCTTGAGAAATTACTCTGTTTTAATGGAGGACTCAAGTGCTGCAACTATAAGCCCTTAACAGAGTTGCTTTTAATTTGCTTTTAAGATGTGAAATTTAGAAATGTGTGGTGAGTTGCATGTTGAGGCAAAACTGGACCATTAGGAATCACTTGTGGTTCAAAGAATCCATATCTTTGCATGATCAAAAGAAGACAAAGAAAAGTCATACAAGCAACTTTTTGTGTTGGTGTAGTAACAAAGAGACTTGACGAATAAACATAAACTCAAAAGGGTAGAGCCCCAGATCTCATTAAAATTACAAAAAAAAAAAAAAAAACCCTAATATTAATAAATTTGCTGCCTCCCTATCTAGATGTACATGGGAAAATTCTAAACAGAAGAGAACAGGTTTGAGACTACCCCATAAACAGCCACACCTCCACTTGTAAAGGAGAATCAAATTCTCCCACTTTCTTTTTCCACAAGAGCGGAAAACAACAAAAAGAAAAGCCCTAGTGGAGTTGTGTTTCAGTCTAGATGAAACTAATTCTTCTTGCAAAATCATCATCACATATAGCCATGAATGCCATGATTCCATCCCTTCCATCTATTCTTGCATTAAGTCTACTTTCCTTAGATTCTTGTCCACATCAAGCCAGAGACTAAAAGAGTTAAAGAAACAAGCATAAAGGTGCTGCTGTGGTTTAAAACTGTCACACTAGCACTGTTGTCTGAGCTGCCGAGTCCACTTCCGGTAGGGCCGAGGCCGATACCCGTAGAGCCTGGAACTGTGCTACCTGGGGTGGTGGTGCTGCCGCCAGTGTTTGGAGTTCCTCCTATAGATGGCGTTGTGCTGCCGCCAGTGCTACACAAGATTCAAATAGAAAATGAACATTTTATTTAAAATATAAGTCACAAACCTGAGCATGTTCAATGACATTATGTGAAGCAGACCTAATCAGTCTGATTAAGGTTGAGTTGCATCATGGTTGGTACCAGAAACACAAGACAACTGAACAGACACCATTATTTACAAATCAACATCATGATAGCTCACATGTATATATTGATGCTTTCTTAGGCATGACTGCAACCATATGTATTTTATAAGACCCTTGAAAGAGAAATGGATCTACCATCCTTTTCCCACTCAGCCAAAAAGACTTCAGTATTTTTCAACACATTAGCTCATTTCTTGCCACAAGTTTCAGAACAAGCTTTACTCCAATAAACACTCTTTCTAGATTACAAATCATCAAATAATCTCTTCAAAGATTCATAATTTGAAAAGATCTAGCTATAACATAACACCCACAACTGCTGATAAAGGATAAAGAACATCAAACCTGGGGCTAGATTGATACACACATCCAGAAGCTGCATCTGCAGTTAATCATCAGAAAACAAGAACTCAAGTTAGCATCCAAACAAAGACAGTAGTAGAACAAAAAAAGGGCTTTGGGCGATTCAGATGTTTTCTTCTTGAGAGACTTACTAGGGGCAGTTTGAGTAACAGTGGCAGTGGCCTGAAAATCACAGCTTCCAGTGATCTGACCCTTCCTCTGGTAATAACTATTCACGGCATAGTTGCAGTGATCCTTGACAGTGTTTGGGTTAAAACAAGCCCCATTTTGAATGATTGCTGAACAATCAGCTCCAGCTCCACAAGCATAATCTATGTTCTTCTGAAGAACGCCGTCACTCAACCCACTATTACAAACGCAATAGCTTGCATCTGCAGAACAACAAAAGGGGAAAAATAATCAGGCCAGAAGACACATCATGAAAGCTCAAAACTATGCCTAAAAGAGTAAAGCAAAAGATCAATTTTTTACAGACTAGGAGCCTCTATCAGTGGAAAAAGAGGAGTAAAATGTAGAAAAAAAGACATAAATAGCAAAAGGTAGGAGCTTCACCTGAATGAGCAGACATGGCCAAGAGAAGAACCAAACCCACTACAAAAGCAGCCATGAATACCTCAGGAAATAGGCAAACAGGCAGGCAGCAGGAAGAAGAAAGAGTGTGTGTTGCAAGAGATTTCTAGACAGGGAGATTAGAGTGTAGGAAGTTTGTCCATGTAAGTGGGGTTTTTATATGTATGATGATGTGTGAGTTTAGACAGTATTATTACTATTATTATATGGTTGGTGAGAGTGTTTTTGGGGAATTGAGCATTAGCGAAGCTCAAAAGGCTTTCTGTCATCTACGCTGACTGTGTGTGTCGTACCATGTACATGTGTCTGTCTTGGGCTTTCTCTCAAACGGTCATAAACTCATCCCCATGATCACAACTTAACCCATCTTGGGTTTATGCCCCGGTTAAATCTTTCATTTCTTCTCCTATTTTCCTTTTTCTTTTTTCAAAATGGCTCTAAAAAATATAAAAATAAGTCAAATTATATTTATGAGATATTACACTTTCCTTTCTTAAGATTTGAACTAATTAAATGTAGATCCTCTATGATTTGAAAATTACACAGTGCTCTTAAAGTTTGTTTTTATCTAACAAATAGGTATACCAATTAATCAAAATTTACTAAATTGATTGATATTAATAAAAAAAAAGTGATATTTACATTTAATTGATTTATTCCTGACTATTTATTACAGGTCAAAGAAATTTTTTGTGACTAAAACTATCCTTATAATAATAAAATGATACATCTTCACATGCAGTAATATATGAAGATATATAATAATAATTTGGTCATCAAAAGATTTATTTTATATGTAATAAATCAATAAGAAGTAATTTTTAAAATTTATATGTAATTACACCAAATTATTTATAACTTTTTGTTTAGATCTATTTAATTTAAATAATTTAAAACAAAAAAATTGTTAATCAAAATCATTCTTTTTAACTTATTTAAAATATTTTCAAACACCCCTAAGAATTAAACCCAATGTTCATGAATTAAATAATACAAAAGCTCGATTAATTTATTTATTTTATCCAAAAATGGAAAAAGAAATAAAAGGTAAAAGGAAAATAGTGGGGGGTGGCGTAATAATTTTAGCAAGAGGGCGGTGCAGGAGAAGGGGCCCCACTAGGGTAGGATAGCGAATAGTGATTGGTTTTTGGCAATCTTTTCTGGGTGCGGTGTCGCTGTGATGGTTGTCCCCTCTGCATTCATTGGAGTATCAGCATCTAAGATTCTAATTCCATGCTACACCGGTACACCCCCATATCTTTGCAAAACCCCCCTTCTCCTTTTGTGGCACTAGAGCCATCATAAATAATTTTTTATATTTTAAAATTTAGTATAAACAAAAAAAATATATATGAATTAATAAATTATATTTTTAAAAAATAAAAAATATTTTTTTAAATATTATCAACACAATAATGTTTTATATAATATTATGAAAATAACGTGAGGTCGCTTTTGAAGAAAAAATACCTACAATTGATTTTTAAAATTATCTAATTAGGGTTATAATTATCATATTTATAAATTGATGTGGCGGTGCCATTAAATATCATTTATGAGTGTAGAGTGTTTTATTTATTTATTAGTACTAGCTATCGTGACATGCCCTTATTGTATGCATATAATAAATAATCTTTAATGTTTTAGAATGTATTATAGATAAGAGTAAAATATATAAATCAATACATCCTATTAAAAAAATAAATAAATAAAAATAGAAAACTAACTTATTAAAACTTGAAAAAATGGTTAAGCCAATTATCTTATCAGTTGAAATGTACTTTTGAGATCATAAAAAATTTGTGGGTAGGTGTCATTAACCGTCGTTTTTTAGTGTAAATTGCATTTCTGTTATATATTAGTATAAATGAGATATCTAATTTGGGGTACGATTGTTATTTTTATAAATTGGTACAACGGTAACATTAATCGCTATTTATACTAGCCGTTGTGGCATATCTTCCTGTGTATATATTGATGCGTTAAAAAAATACACGGGTCCAAAGGATATGGATTATGGGTCGATACTCAAGCCAAAGCGAATGCGGATCCCAGAGGGGGAGATATGCAAAAAAATGGTTAGCACTCTGACACTCAAGTTAGTATTGAATCTTCGAAAATATGAAGAAAAATGGATAAATGCAATATAAATCGAGATATGGTGAGTGATATAGGTGTAGAAGTATATGAACACATGATAACGTGATTGTGGAGTGCTTGGGGAGTGTTTAGAGGGTGTGAGAAGTGTGAGAGACGTAACGAAGACGTCTAGAGAGTGAGAAAATTGTTAAGAATGTATCAAGGAGGTCTGTTGAAGATGAGGTTAAGGTGTCCATATAAGGTAGAATGAACCTGTATTTATAGGGGATGGGGATGCCCTTTCCCAACTGGAGTTTGCACATTCCCTCTATTTTCGGGAAGAGTAGATAGGAGTTGTTAGGATAATACCTGATTTGCCTTTATTTTTGGTTAATTATGCTGTTGAAACTTATTTTTGAGTTGGGGGATGCCCTGTCCCAAATTTAGGGGAAGCTGTTGGAGTTTGTTAGGGTTTTGAGTCTTTCTCCAATTTTGAGGGACTCTTCGTCTCTAGTGAGTCTTAGCGCAAAGGGGAGTCCTCATAGGGCTGATGTGGTCCAAGGTGGTTGCTGACGAGATGCCATGTAAGAAAGTGAACGGCAACGTATGTGGGCTATTGGGGCCAAATTTTTTGTTGGGCTTTGATCATAGTCTGAGTAGGGGGATGTCCTGTCCTCTTGGGCCTCTTATGATGTTACAGACCTCTCGTTTATTTCTTCTTTTTGGATCGTTTGAGTTTCTTTGAGCAAACCTATTTTTTTGCACAACACATATAATAAATAATTTTCTATATTTTAAAATATAATATAAATAAAATTAAAATATATAAATCAATTCAAACCAAATAATTAAGTAAAAGATTAAAGTATTATTCCAAACCGAACGTGTACCTCAAGATTATTATTATTATTATATGTAGACTACCGAGAGGGAATAAATTTGGTGTAGTACACTTTTTCTTACATCCAAATTAAGACATAAAAGTTTATTTCTGTAACGCGGTGTTTTATTATTAATTATAATCCTTTGACTAATTAATAAACCCATAATTAAAGATGGACAAAAGATGTTGGGACCTACCTACCCATTTCCTATTCTGTTTCATTACATACATACTGATACAGCACAGCAGATTAATTACTTAAGTACGTACACCCCCTCCCCTAATCATCATTACTTTCACAAAATCCACTCATGTGCTTTCTCATTTCTGCTGTCACCCACCCCATAACAACATCCTCATAACTCTATAACCTTAACAATAAAAGTGTTGTGCCCCACTTTTTTGTTTCTTTTCCATCATGGGTTAATTTTCGTTCGTGATTGTCATTGGCCAGAAAAAAATTTATATATAATGACGTTCGAACATGAAATTTGCTACTAAATGAATCGACCCTATATATATATATGCAGTGGGATCTTACACCATTACATCAATTCTTCGAGTTCATCGAGTGTGCTGCTAATGCTAATCATAATTAATTATCAGAAGAAGTTTGTGATCAAAATGTACAATTGCTAATAATCAGATTGAGATTTTAAATGGGTAGAAATGGAGACCAATAGTTGGTAATGGATTGGGCCTGTTTGTTTACAATCCAGCCAAGCCCATATAGTTCAGTAACTAAGAGGAAAAGGAAAAATAAGCAGTTAATATCATCCGTTGGATCTCGGTCGAGCCTCGCTGATCTTGTCGACCGTTGGATGCTGCCCAACCGGATATAGCAAACTTCACCGGTCAGTCCAATAGTTTCCGTTAAGAACCCTAACCCAAAACAACAACGCCCAAATTAAGAATTTCCGATAATACCCCTTTATTTCTAGATAATCTCGAAAAAGCTACTCGGCGAAATTCCCAAACTAACCGTAGCAACTATCATATCCAACGCCAATTTTCAAACTCCCCCAAAACCCTAGCAACTAAAAGACTCAACTCCCAGAGTCTCACCGGATGGCATATGCGTGAAAGTACAGATACGCTTACATATACGTAGATAATCTGTATCCATAAGGATTGAGAATGGCGCCAATCGCATTTTTGGCGAGATCACGGCGGTTCGTCAGGCCGCAGAACTACAAATCCATCTCCACCTTCGTTCACCTCCACCAGGAGGCGCTGCTGGCCGAGCCTCCGATGACGCCTCCAGCGCTCCCGCCTAACCCCGCCACCGGCAGCCCACGCTACAACGAAAACTGGCGGAACCCCACATCCGCATCTTTGGCCGGAGAAGGGGCGCTTATTCCTGTCGGCTTAGGGTTTCTCCAACACACTACTGCTGCGAAAATGCAGGTGCTTTCGCAGTCACTCGACGCGCAGGGCTTGATGAATCATTTCGCAGGTTGGATGACGTTGCGTCGCTGGGAGGATATGAAGCAGCTCTTTGAGTTGTGGATCAGGTCTCTGGATAAGAACGGAAAGCCAAACAAACCTGATGTGAATCTATATAACCATTATCTACGTGCGAATTTTATGATTGGGGCGTCTGCTGGCGAATTGCTCGATCTTGTGGCCCAAATGGATGATTTTGGGATCCTGCCTAATACTGCATCCTATAATCTTGTGCTCAAGGCTATGCAGAAGGCCGGTGAAACACTTGCTGCCGAGAGACTGATTGAAAGGTTGAACTTTTTTGTGAATTCCTTGAGGGAAACAATGGTTATCTTATGAATATTATAGCTCCCTGTGAATAATGTTGGACAAGTGAAGAAAAGGATTACATTTCGTGTTTCTTAATGAGTATTTGGCTTTACAAAGTTCTTTATTATAGTGCCGATGGACTCTGCCGTTATCCTGTTTATATTAGGTATCAGACTTTTTGTGCTTATTATTTGTCGTTTTTTATTCCTGTCAGTTATTATGGTGCATATGTGAGGTTAATTTTATCAACAAGGCCAGTTTTTGGGCCAATACATTTCAGATTGGGACTATGGTAAGGGGGTAGGTAAAGGGGCAGCATTAGATGTGCACATGAATTTGATGAATGACCTCATGAATTGGCAAGAAGCATAGTGAGTGGACTTGTCATCCGTGAAGCTAGTAAAGCTGTTGGGCAATGCACATAAATTATATGTAGTAGGAGAAAGCTAAAATTACTGAAAGAAAGAACAAATTTTATTGTGAAAAAGGTGTGCTTAGATGAGAATACTTAGTTGGTTGCTTATTAAATGTTTTTGTGGCAGTACATGGATATGAAGAATTTTTTAGAGTAATTTGTTTGCTCTCAAAGGGTTTGGATGCGGATAAACTCTCATGTTGTCATTTCACCGTTCATTGGTAATTGAGGTGTGGAATGAATTTTTACGAGTGATACAGATTTATTGAAATATCCTCGTGATGGGTTTCATTTTTTGGTCTTGTCAGGGATCTATTCCTGGAACTGAAGTTAAAAAGAACTTATATGAAACTTGTTGATGTCATTATGGGGTTTCCAGGTTTTTGCATTGGCTGATTGTTAAGTGTAACTCTAATTATGTCTTTTGTACAAGGATCTTTGGGCATGATGGAGTTACTTGTTCCTTTCCACTATTTTGCTTGGATGGAGGGAGGAGTTTGTACTTTGTAGTTATTTTTGCTCGCAAAAACTCTTTGTTGAATGTGAGAGTTTCCTTGGGAACAATAAAGGGGTATTATATAGGTTCACCATCTGCATGTGCAAGTATTTGGTGCTGTATATATACTAGAAGTTTGTAGCAACACTATATGTTTTTACATGGAGAGAATCTCAATAAATTGTCTGGTTATATGGAGGTTGGGGAAAGCAATAGATAGCAAGGACAAGATAGAAAGTTCATAAAATAGTAATGTTTGTTGTGGTGACCATACTTCGTGTGTGTTAGGCAATACTAGATGTTTGCTCTTTCAAAGGCTAGATCAATCCTTCTCTCTTCAGAACAGATTCAATATCACTATTAAAATTGACATCCAATTTTTAGCATTTGCTTTCTGGCTGTGGGTTTTGTTTATATATGCTGAGCAGTTGAATGATTAGTAATAGAGGAGAACTCTCTTTTGATGTTTAGCCAGAGTAATGTTGATATCATACCTGTTGATACTGCCATCTTTAATAAATTCATTTTTTCAGTATGATTTGTTGATATGAGACTTCAGCTGTCAAATGAGAAGAGGATAGAGGATAGACTTGGTACAAATATATGATATTTCTGGCACTGTATTCTCAATAACTCATGATGGGTTTTGAGTGTTTGGACAGGTTGTAAAGTGCCAGGGCAATCCTCTTTAATGGTTCAATTTAGCTTAATTTTAGTTACCCAATATTTGGTTTATGAAACCTCATATATCAAAGATGATTTGTTATAGAATTTACTACTTGATGGGTGAGTCTTTACTTTATTGATTTCAGGATGCTCCAGACGGGAAAAGAATACAAGGAATCTTTGCCTGATGATGAGTCATATGACTTAGTTATTGGCATGCTTCTTTCTACAAACCAGATTGATTCTGCCCTAAAGTATATAGATCTGACGTTGAAATCTGGATATATGTTGTCAATGAAGGCATTCGTGGATTGTGTTCGAATTTGTGTTAGTAATGTGAGGCTGGATACATTGGTGTCAATTATAGAGAGATGCAAGGTGCATATATACATATAGCTGTTCGATTCAAATGATTTAGAGCTTATTCATGTATTTTGACAACTGACTCTGGACTTATGGATGTCTTCAGAAAATGGATCAGAACAAATCCTTATGTCCCGATTGGCGCATATGCAATTATATTGCAGATGTTGCTATGCAATCAGATAACAGTGAGCTCACCTATTACGCTCTTGAGTTCATCGCCAAATGGATTGCTCGAGGGGAGGCTGCAAAGCCTCCTGTTCTTCTTTCAGTAGATGAAGGATTAGTTATCTCTGCCCTTGGAACTGCTGGTAGAACTTACAATTCTAAATTGCTGGATGGTTCATGGGCCGTCCTCAAGCGGTCATTGCGCCAAAAGAAGGTTCCGAATCCTGAATCTTACCTCGGGAAAATTTGTGCTCATGCTAATTTGGGGAACCTACAGAAGGCTTTTAGTACTCTGCATGAATTTGAAACAGCTCATGGAAATTCTAACCAAGAAGATGGAGAGGATCTATTCTCTCCATTTCATACTTTAAATCCTCTGGTCACCGCATGCTCCAAGAATGGTTTTGTCACTTTGGATTCTGTAAGTTCTTGTCAAAATGACTTACAATTTTGAGTTTACTGTAAGTAGGAATATTAGATATTTCTTCATGTATTTTTCCAATATGCTTCCTTCTGAAACTAAAGATAGAAGATGATTTTTACATGAAGTTGCCTGCATGTTCACTTTCTTTAATCTCTGGCTTGTTGCTCGCATTGGCTGTTCAAGTGCGTAATGCTGCACTTTAAGTTCTTGCGGTTAACTAACTGCATTTTTGAAGTGTTCGTTCAGGTTTATTATCAGCTGGAGAATTTAAGTCAAGGCGATGTTCCATACAAGTCTGTTGCTGCTCTCAATTGTATAATTCTTGGATGTGCAAATATATGGGATGTTGATCGTGCCTACCAGACTTTTAGTGCAATTGATTCCAGTTTTGGGTTGATCCCCAATATCCATTCATACAATGCCCTGATCTGTGCATTTGGGAAACTCAGCAAGGTAACCTTCGTGCATCCCTAGATATCCCTTCTTTCCCCTTTTTGCAACTCTATTATACTACTCCCTTTCTCCCGCTAATCTTCGACTTCGAAAGATCCAATTAACTAATTTATTTAAGTAGTATTCCCTGCTTCTCATAGTTACCTCATACAGAGCACCATTTTTGGTGTTCTTACCTGTGTTTTTCCTTCTTTCAAACCCAGAAAACTTGTTTTTTTGGCCCCAAAGATTTGAACAAGATGCATGGTGATCCTGATCTCTGGGGTTGTTGGTTTACAGAAATTGATATTTATTTGCACCATCTGCTTTTGTACAATTGGAATTATACATGGCCATTTAACAATGCTTCCTTATACTTCCTGATCCTTCTATCTATTTGTACCCTCTAAGTCTGTGTCATTTGTAAGAGTTTGTATTAAAATCATGTGGGCGTAGCATTCCATAGATAGTCTTATGAAGCTATACTTAATGTATGGACTGCAAAAGGTGTTGACTGTAACCCTTAGTTAGTAGATAACACAAGATGCTTACTCCTAAAATGTTAATGAATACTGAAGTAATATTCTTCCATGCATCCAGCATGTAAATGTTGCTGTTTACTTCTACTGAATCAATTAGAGGCATTTTTTGGTTGCAGAGGGATGAAGCTGTAAAAGTATTTGAGCACTTTGTTGCTTTAGGCGTCAAACCAAATGCGACTACATATTCTCTCCTTATTGATGCTCATCTTATTAAGCGGGATCCTAAAGCCGCTCTCTCCGTGATTGATGAAATGGTATTCTGCATGCCTTGTGTAATTGATTGGTTTATATGTTTCATTGGATTTGTCATTTCAGCAATAACATATGCAATCAACCCAAACTGGGCTTAAGACTTCTAGAGCAGATATATGCAGGATATGAACCATCAAAGGAAATACTAAAAAAGGTCCGGAGGCGATGTATTCGAGACATGGACTATGAATCTGATGACAAGGTGGAATCCTTGGCTAGACAGTTCAAAATTCGAATGGGAACAGAAACTCGCCGAGATCTACTGTTTAATCTTCAATACACCACAGATTACGCATGATGGTAAGTTCTCAAGATTCTTTAAATCATATGTGTGTTTAGAAGTAGTTTTCTCTTTTTTATTCTGGTCGAAGTTTCAGCATAAGGTTTTTCTTTTACAAAAATTTTGGATGGAAATTGTTATTTTTTGTGTGTGTATTAATTCAGGTTCACTGTTCTGGTTTGCAATATGTCAAACTGAGTTCCTGCTGCTTATGCTTGCAGGTTGACTTGCGCTGTGCTGAAGATGTGAGTTGTCAAGTCTTCTCCATTTCTCTACCATTAGCTTTGTGCGGAGCTTCACCCTTTTGTAAAGTATGGACAGCTGTTTTGGGCCTGAGCAGAAAGAGTGCTGATAGGTAGCTTCCTTCTTCGGCAGCTGATATGTATGAGATATCTCTTGGTTCCGTTTCAGGGAGAATTAGAGGATTAATTATTAACTTCAGACATTCTGGTGATGGTTACAATCATAGGCCATTTGGATTAAAAAATAAATAATCTCTGGTGTGCAGGCTTTACTATTTGGTGATGTTGTCATTTTAGGTCTGCACCTGCTCTGGGTTAATTTTGCAATTTTTGCTGCCATATTTCACGTTCTGTAGGTTCCATCGCAAACTTGTATTATGATTCTGGAGATATTGTAGTAATGGACAAATATGTAGGCCAACGAATCATTTTCAACTTCCAGAAAAGAGATTGTACAGCTTCCCTAAATTTAATGACCTGCTCAGCCTTTCTTTTATCTTTAGAGCTGGTTGTGTTATCCCCTGAACATGGTTTTCAGTCTTTAATAAGAAGGTTCAGCCAATATCTTGTGTTAGAATCATTTGACCATTGTGAGTAGCCTAATGAGTGCATAAAACAATTAGCAAATGTTTCCAAATTTTGGAACACTGTAAAATATCGCCTGTTTCTTCCGGTTTGCCTTTGAAATCACAAATTGCTTTAGAAAGTAAAGTGCAATGCTCCCCGCATCCTCCCTTTATTGCAATCAACTTGAGAGAAATTGCATGTGAATTCTACTGGATAAACTGTTGCAGCCTCATGATGCGTGAGTTTGAGCAGCCTTCTGAAACAATGGAGAAATTCATCAGACCCTTTCTTGATCAGGTTTTGTCAATATGCTCTGGATGAGGTGGTGGCTTTGTTAATATGTGCAAATGGGGCTACAGCTTACCTGTTTCTGCTCCTCGATGTTCGCCTTAATGAGTGAATACATTGCAACACCTGCGATGGCTATTCCAGTGCCAATCCCAGTTTGTGTGGAGATCTTATTACCTGCCATATTTATTTTCGGATCATCAAGGCAGGACAATGACATAG
The DNA here is from genome assembly GCA_034509725.1 of Sesamum angolense. Lineage (NCBI taxonomy): Eukaryota > Viridiplantae > Streptophyta > Magnoliopsida > Lamiales > Pedaliaceae > Sesamum > Sesamum angolense. The sequence goes on along the minus strand of JACGWL010000006.1, from coordinate 1,764,442 downwards.
AATTAACTTAACATGTGCTGTATGTATGTATTTGTCAGTGTAATTTATTGGAGTATACTCTTTTGTAGAGCTGTATAATATGATGTGAAAATTTGAAGCTTTGAAGAAATTATTACCAAAAACTACGATGGAGAATCCAATCACAAAGACTCGCTTCAGCACATTTCCTACAGCATGTGTAAGTGGGGCAACCCGTTCTAACGTATTTGTAGCTACCTGCAGTTGTTAGAGACGGTTGAAAAATAGAACCATGTCTTGTGCCAGACGAAATTGAAAAACAAGAATCAAGTCACTGGTTGAGGGGCAATGCAAAAATAGATCTTGTTTGTTACCTGATTGTACAAATGGTAGAACATTCCAATCCAGAATAGATCAGACAAGAACTTGTGAAGACCAACTTTAGCAATTGCATCTCTGAACCCATGCTGCATTAGCTGGGGACCCTCAATCTGAAAGCAAAAGAGAAACATAGGAACGGTTCTTCAATCCGTTTTTGTTTTTCTTTTGTGCAAAAACAGGAAAAGGGACTTCTGTCCAAAATCATTCATCATATTTGTTCAAGGAAACTTACAAATATTGCCGGTGGAAGGCAAAACAAGAGGGCGATTATCGAAATGTAAGCATAGACATTGGTACTGTCCATTCCTGTCTGTCATAGACAAAACTTTTATAGGCTAAGGATACACAAAATGGTCTTATATTCTTAAGAAATTTTAATGATTGACTTGCTTTAGGTCCTACCATTGCTTTCTTTGAGTAAATACTTCTGTATGTAAATGCAATATTTGAGATCATTGCACTAACGAAGCCAGTCCAGTTGAATGATAGTTCCGTCATTGATGCCATTGACACACCTGGACAGAGATGTAGAAATATCAGCAATCATTTAGTTGAATAGCCATTGAATGTAATCAATGAGGTTCTGTCCACAAAAGTTAAGTTAAATGCTTGAAAAACAAGAATTTTAGTAACATATGATACCCTGAAGAATTGGAGCTGTTGTGCAGAAGAGTACAAAATCAGTCTTCCAAGAACCATTTTTCTCAATACAATATGTAAAATACTTGTGTAGGTGAGATGTTGATCCGTTTTCACTTACCGATCACAACAGGGCTAATGACAGCCACAGGGACAAGGGAATCTGGTGGCCTAATATAAACTGTGAAGCAGCAGCATTGAAAAATGGCTCCAAGGCTGTTCCAAGCACAAATTGGATCAGATGATTAGTCTTTGATTGGGAATTTTGAAGTATTAAAAGCAAAGCATACGATTTAGCTTTGTTGGAAAATGACAATTTTTACAATGAGTTCAAGAGTTTTGTTACCTTTGATGGTGTGTGTGAAGGAGACAGCAACAGCTGCAAATGATACGTTTGACATAACGTGTCCAAGAGCATGACAGAATGCCACCGGTGTGAAACGCCCAAGAGTTCCTTGTCAATCGGCTGCATATAACAGTCATAAACTTGAATATCGAATGTATGACATGCTGATCAAGAAGATAATGCAAAGATCTTGAAGATGATGGAACTCACAGCTCGTTTTGGTAGACCAACAGCCCAGCTAACCATACAGTATACGACTCCAACCAGAAGATGAACCACTGAGACAAAACTATAGAAAGCAGAAAATGAATTACCAACACTTTGTTACGTAGAAGAATGCATAGAACCAGAGGAACAACTAAGATTATTTAGCAAATGAGTCTTGATTATGTAGTTCTTGAATGCATCTATAGAGAACTAATTCAAGACTGACAACTTACTATGGATATGGGAAATAATTGTAGACCTTCTTGTTCAGTATATTGAAGATGACATTCAGGAAATACCTGCATCAGTATAAATTAACAATTTGAATACTCCTTTGGATGAAAAATTGTTAGGGTCAATTTTAATCTGATGCATGATTCGATTGTAAGTTTTTCTCTTTCTAATACAAATTTGGTAATCCAAATGAATACAAAACCTAACCATGTAAAGAAAAAGAAACCGGTAACCAGAGCTGGAAATCGCTCTGCAAAGCTCTTTGACTCAGCAAACCTGCCATAAGTCAACAACCATGATTATCAGTACCAAAACATTGTACAACCAAAGTGTTTCTTTCTAATAGTCTATAACGTTCAAACCCGTTTGAAATCTCAATTGGATGACCCTCTGCATCAGCAGCTGCAGCTCTGGTATAAAATTCAGGACAGCCACGGTGGTTCAAGATTTCATTCAGTCCAAGAGTGTTAAGGGACTTGCCAGAAAAATCTACAGGTCCAGAGAGAACTTTCCTTTTTGATAGTGGTGAAAATTCCAAATGATTCGGTCTTAAAGTAAGATGTCCGCTTCTATGCAGATTCGGTGCAGCTGAATTTCTGCAATGCTGTTTGAACAAAGAAGAAAATCTTGATTGTTGAAGGAGAGCAAAATTAGATAATGAAGCCATGGGTAAACAAGGATCTGATGTCAAACTTTGGAGAGTAAGTAAGAGTCCAACTCCAATTCACAAGAATTCCAAGTCAAACAGTATATGTTGTGATCGGAATATGAAAAAACAAGAAAGAAACATGTGAAGGAACAAAATTTAACGTTGACACCAAAGTTAAGTTTAGCTTGCTACGGAGATATCAAAGAAAAGGGTACACTTAATCAGCCAAGACGCATGTTCTGAAAATCAGATAGCTTTAAACTACAAGGACGCGCTAGCTGTTGGGTGAAAACAAGCAAAGAAAACTAGCAACTGAACTTTGAGCTGTGAAGCTAACAGCATATTACATATGGGAATTTTGAGACATCAGTTTCTGGTAATTATGAGTAAATATTTTGAGACAGATAGTTTATGATCAACAAGAGAAGAGAGAGAGAGAGAGAGAGAGAAAGAGAGAGAGAGAGAGAGAGAGAGAGAGAGAGAGATTCTTATATAGTATATATTCCCTTTTTATCATTGCTTGATTTCCACAAAAATGATTAAGAACTTGTTTATGCTTTGACCTTTTGTTTAATATCCTTTTAAGAGATAGATGCTTTACTTTTCAGACGTAGAGTTTGTAATTGTTCTGATTGGGAAATTATAGCGCCGTGGCTGTTATGAGTCACTGTGAAAATAATACTCAAGAAGGAAACCATCAAACTATTACTAATTTTCAACTTATTGGTGGGAATCACTTTCCATGACTGGTGAAGTTCCTTTCTTCTTTTCTTTGTGTGTGCTATAGTTAATGTATTTCAATTATTAGAGATTCTGCCTTCAAGAGGAAATGTCCAAAGCAGTCAGCATCAACACCCATTTCTGATGTCTGAACCCACAAGGATACTTGAAATGACTCAGCATATAATTATAATCAAGAGAATTACAATAGAAAAAGAATAAAGTGGGGCGTGGAGCATGACGGCTACAATGAACAAATTGGTGGTGAGTCAACATGGATTTATTTATTTATGTTTATGTGCAGGTGAATTTACAGGTATATTGAACTTGAGGATAATAATTGCCAATATAGAGCATATGCAATCATGAAAAGAGATCATAAAACTCGCAGCAAGCCAATTATATATATATATATATATATAGAATGTCATGAAATATAGATATTGTCTCATTGCATTTTCATTGTATGCAAAAAACACAATTTCTCGAAAGCCAAAAGCTTTTGACAGTAGGAATAAGGTGGGAAAATGGTAGGCAATACGCAGGCAGGTTAGTACTGAAGATCTCTTCTTTTGCAGATCTCAAAACTGCCAACATTCCGCAGTGCCCAAGTCAGTATAAGGCTTGGAAATGTTACACCCTTCAAAGAACACGTTCTTGGCCTACGTAACTTGATGCAGGTGCTGTCGAGCCCTTAGTTCTGCAAAAGAAATGGCATCTTAAAATGTCTTGATGACGGAAAAGATTGATGATATATTAAGGGGAATCAAGTTGAATTTTCACCTCTGGTTTTTCTTCCTTGGGTTCCTCAGCTTTGGCAGCGTTCTCCTCACCTGCACAGTGCAAACCGGTTCATTAACATGACTAAGCGTTTGAAACTCTGGTATTTCTGTGAATTATAATGAATAGATTTTTATCCATGCCTAGACTATGAAACAGCCAAGAGGATTCCATCAGCACTCAACTGAAATTGGAGAGGCAAAGACATATGTGTTACTTTTACGTCCTGTAACTACGATATTGTTACATACCTCCATCTTCAGGCAAATCGGAGGTCCAGAGTGTGAGGTTGTCTCTCAACAGCTGCATAATTAAGGTGCTGTCTTTATAAGACTCTTCGCTCAAAGTATCCAACTCAGCAATGGCCTCGTCAAATGCTTGTTTAGCCAAATGGCAAGCTCTGCCAGTATTAACTAGCTTATCACACACGTGATTCCAAGATTCTTGAAAGAATGATCAGATCATGCAAAGCTATTAGTACAAAATAGTACCTCTCAGGAGAATTCATGATCTCATAGTAAAACACTGAGAAGTTTAAAGCTAGACCCAGACGGATAGGGTGGGTCGATGGCAGATCTGTACTTGCAGTGGCTGAAGCAGCCTATAGAGTGAAAAAAAACGAGAGAGAGAAATTAGAAACACAATTTACTCTTTGTTTATTAATTCTGATACGTAAATTGTTCGGTTCGGATAGATTAGCATGCCTCATATCCCTTGAGTGATTGTTCAGACGCCTCTTTTCTTTCCTGATCAGTCTTAAACTCGGCAAGGTAGCGGTAATAATCACCTTTCCTGAATTAGAGTAAGCCAGAAGTGAGAGAATAAGAATGAAGAAAGCAAATGTAACAACAGTAACTGCACAACTGCAGATTCGCTTAGCTTTATCTCTGTTGATAGGCAGATAATAAAAAATATGCAAGTACATTAATTGGTGAAATTTGTTCAACAAAACTAGGCAGCAACAAAATAAGATGACATTCTAACGAGGATCCCATTGAACATCGTCTTTTATTACATCAACTTATTCAACTTCCTGGCACATTTTCCTTATCTACTTTCTAGACAACCTGTATGATCATAATCAACCTCTTAGCACTATTTTAACGCCATATTTTTGCATATTGTTTTTCTGAACCAAATGGATTCAGTCCTAGCAAAACAAGGTAGTAAATAGATAAGGCTATCAAGAACCATCATTGATAAAGTCATAATAAATCAAGAATCAAAGTAGTAAGCAGTATCAAGAACATAGGAAAAAGCATAAATTCGCATAATCCCAAAACTATCTTACATCTTGTAGTAGAAAACAGTAGCTTCTCCAGAACGAGAAGAGGGAACTAGATGCTTGTCGATGACTGACAGAATGTCGTGCAGATCTTGGATAACTCGTCCTCCACCTTCTGCCTATAGCCCTTAATCAGAGCCACATTGCTCTCGTTTCCCTTGGACTCTTCCTTCTGCTCAATCGAGGACATGATTCTCCATGAAGCTCTACGGGCACCAATCACATTTTTGTACCCAACAGAGAGTAGGTTTCTCTCATCAACCGACAACTCAACATCTAGTTTAGCAACCTTTTTCATACTTTCAACCATTTCTGTGAAACAAATGGCATGTAAATTTCAGACAAAGCCATTTTTGTGGATTCTACTATGTCTACTATCCAATTTAACGTCTGACCAAATAAAAAACACCATAATTTCAGGAAATGAACCTCATATTCATTTCGATTTCAATCTGAACGTCAACACTGAACGAGATAAATTAAGCTCAACTCTGATCTCCCACCTATCAAGCTGCAAGCTAACTTACATAGGCAAAAATGAATGATCTTTTTCATTATCCTTGGGCATATGTGGTTGTCATTGAGGTGACTTGATATTTACATTGCATGCATTTCAGACAGCCATATGAACACAACAAATCCCCGTAAAATAGACAAATACAAATGACCCGTTGTAATAAATCTGCATACAAAGAAAGATACACAGAAATGCAACACCACATCAACAATGTACATAGTTTTGCACAGAAATATTTTATACCGTCATAACGCTCGGCTTGTTCTGCGAGCTTTGCCATGTAAACATGATTCTCTCTTTCATTTTCCGTCGACATTATTCCTTATTTGTTTTATTGTATTTGCTTTCAAGAATATCTGAAGATCTGAAGGGGAGCTGGCGAGGAATCTATGGCCTTTTCTTTCTGCAGCTTCAATGTTTTTGCGGGAGAGTGAAGGAAAGGACACCAAGGTAATGGTTTTTATGTACGCAGAGAAACTGGAGGCGGAGGAGGGTAAAGAAACAGAAAATCGGGACTGTTGGATCAGGGACAGCTGTGTCGTTCCAAGAAAACATGCCCGGAAATCATGGAATTTTAGGAACTTGACGCGTGTTCTTGTTCTTGTTCTTTTTAAGGTTTCAGTTGGATTCGTTCAATGTCAATCCTTTCTTTCCGTCCTTTTTTTTTTTTTTTCTTTAGTCCTATTTTTGTATTTCCAGCCGAAAGGAAGTCTTTTCCAGTTTTAACCCAAATCAAAAAGGAAGAAAATACATAAATTTAATTGAGTCCAGAAAGAATAACAGCCCATTAAGAGGCCCAAGATTAACAGGCCAGGCCCACTCCAAACTGTGATATATTCCATCCTACGTTTTCTCCTCTCCACGATCTCAAATTGGAAAATATCACCGGAAAGGCCCGACCCGAATATGGAACCCGAAGACGACGAAGAGCCGCCACTCGCTATTGCAATCAACGACGACGTCGTCGTCGGCGAGACCCCACCACATCCATCTAATGAACTGCGCGCTAGTCATCGGCCAGATTTTGCAGAAGCTCCGCCCGTTGGTGTGACAGTCATCACAGGATATCTCGGCGCCGGCAAGTCTACTGTAAGGAAGAAATTGTAGAAACATAAAAAAGTTTAAGACTCATAATTTAATTTAATCTGCAGTATTTAAATTTGCAGGAGTGAATGTTTATGTGCATAAATGAATGCAAGTTTTAGGAAATGCGTATTTTTGTTTGTTAAAGGTTGAAGCCGAGGTCTCTGCTAAGTTTGAGCTGAGCAGGAGTGGCTCGGTCGGCTTTCGGTCTACTTTGAACTTTATTAGCTTGTATAGGATTACAATTTGATCCCCCAGTCAACTTTAGTCAATCTGAAGCAACCCGGCATAAAACTCACCAGAGTTGAGTGCCAGTTGCTTTGTAGTTTTGTTTGTATGCGCATGTTGTGTGTGCGTGTTCGTGTGAGAAAGACCCGGCGCTCATGTTTCTATTTATATTGTGCAGTTGGTGAATTATATACTGAATGGACAACACGGGAAGAGAATTGCAGTGATATTGAACGAATTTGGGGAGGAGATAGGAGTTGAGAGAGCAATGATCAATGAAGGGGAAGGTGGAGCGCTTGTGGAGGAGTGGGTAGAGCTTGCAAATGGATGCATTTGCTGCACTGTCAAACATAGCTTGGTTCAGGCTCTGGAGCAACTTGTGCAGAGGAAAGAAAGGTAGGATCATATTTCTCTGTGCTTCAGACTTGTTCTGTACAATCATATATTTTTAGAGGTCTGCAGGTTTCAGACCGCATTTAAGCAAGGTATGGAATATGTAAGTGGGCACGAGACAACATTTAATTTCTTAAGTTTTACTGGACAGACTTTGCACATGGATCTCCACTTCCTGCTCAAACTACTGAAAATTACATAGCATTGTAAAGCATCAATATAGAATTTTCCGATTTCAAGTTACTTTTTCTATCGTGCACAGGCTTGACCATATATTACTAGAGACCACAGGACTGGCGAACCCTGCCCCCCTAGCATCCGTGCTGTGGTTGGATGAACAGTTGGAATCAGATGTTAGGCTCGATTCCATTATCACTGTGAGCTTCTTCCCAGGGTCACTGAATATTAAACTTCTTGTAACTCATATTACTGATGACTTAGATATGCAGCTATTCGCTTATTCCTAAGATAACTTTTTAGGCTAATGAGTTTGCTCCTTCTCAGGTTGTGGATGCCAAAAACCTCCGATATCAGCTCAAATCAAACCATGACTCGTCATCTTTTCCTGAAGCATATTATCAGATTGCATTTGCGGTAATTGTTTAATTTGTTTGTGATCTCTTCTTCAAAGGTCAATGCCTCCCGAATCCTTTTGCTAGCCTGCTATTTTTGGGAATGACAGTGCAGATGCTCCTTGATTTTTGTTCGCCATAGGATGTTGTGATTCTTAATAAGGTTGATCTGATAGCTTCTGATGATTGTGGAGTTGTCCTAGAAGATCTGGAGAAGGACATACATAATATCAATTCCCTTGCCAATATTATTCATTCAGTTCGCTGCCAAGTTGACTTGTCCAAGATACTGAACCGCCGAGCATATGATGCTACAGTTAGTTATTTGTCTTACGTTATCTTTGCTTTTCGTCACGTATGTAGACATTCTTGTTTGAGATTAAGGTAAATGAAATTAACTACATAAACTTTCCTTTTCATTTCAGCATGCCGCTCATTTGGAAGCTTTACTGGAGGAAAATAGCACTCTGTCAACCAGTGCTATCCATGACAGTGGTGTAAGAACCTTATGCATTTGTGAGATGAAGAAAGTTGATATTGATAAGGTACTTTATTAACTAGTAAGTTCATGTGAGGATAACTGTAACATCCAGTGCTCAACCAGTATTTCAAAGACAGATTATGTTAAATATGAATTCTGTGGGCATTCTGGGAGTGAAATATCTTGTCACCAGATTTCTGTATAAATTGTATGTTTTGGCAGTAAAAGATATTATACAGATTTCTGATCTCCTCTCCACCTTCACTCTTAATTTGTTTTAGATACTTAGACATTTTACTATAGTAATGTATTTGAATTGTACCATGAAGCGGCTGTTTATTTGCATGCTCTGTCCAGGTCAAGATGTGGATTGAAGAGATCCTCTGGGATAAGAAATATGGCATGGATATTTATCGGTGCAAAGGGATTCTAACTGTTGTAAACTCTGATCAGCTTTACACGCTGCAGGTAACCCTTTTGAACTAGATTTCATGAGGTTCTTTCTTGAACTGTGGTTTAGTAGGGTTTACTACAAGACCCAACTTAAACGCCTGTATATTTATGATCATGATTTTTGTTGTAGATGCAAAGAGTGGGTTTATGGGTTTTAGCTCAAATATTGTCCTGTTATTAGTTTATCACACTATAATATGAAAATTACTCGTTGAAGTTAGGGCTTGTTGGTAATGACAAAGAAGTTGTTCTTTTCTGTGGAGAGACTTCACTGTTTCTCCAGTAACCAGTATACTTGAAAGTTTGGTTTGAAGTCTTTTATTTATTTTCCTCTCTTCACAGAAATAGCTATGTGTTCTTCCTAAATGAAGCAGTAGAAGTACTATGCATATCTACTTAATGAATAAGAAAACTCCATAAATGTATGCAAACGGATGTGCCTTTTTCTGTTGTAATGGATAGGAAAATCCATAAATGTACTGTTACTGAGCGATACTTGGGAAATTTTGATATTTTTGTTTGAATCAGTAAATTGTGATAATAATTTCATTGAGCATCAGTCCTTTTTTAATCCTTGAATGGTCTTTCAACATGTTGCAGGCTGTGAGGGAAGTATATGAGATTGTTCCGACCCGCAAATGGAAAGAAGAAGAGAGTAGAATCAACAAAATTGTTTTTATAGGTATCCCTTTTCTCATACCCTCTCCCACATTTAATTATGCATACATCGGCATATTTTCAACATGGAATTTGTTTTTTTAGGGCGTTCGTTAAATGAAGCGATTCTTGTTAATACCCTGGAAGCCTGCACTGTGTAATACCCTGCCAATTTTCTGACCCATTGCACACCGGCATGCTTGTAGTTTTCTTTCTTTCCTCCCTTCCCTTTCTCGTCTGATAGATTGTAGTTCTCTTGTAATTGAACTAGCATACCTTGCCTGTTAATATTTTCCCCTTTTTCTCTTCATCTTGATACTGAATCCTATAATTTGTCACAATAAAATTTTGACTAGTCTATGAACAAATTGCGTCATTGTTACTCATTTTCCCCAGCAATTTTCCTTTGTGAATTTGCATTTATTGATCATTTTTTTTAACACATGCACTCAAAATTCGAACACAAGTCTCCAATAAAAAAGTTTTGTGCCCAGAGCATTGATGACAAATTTATTGATCATTTGGTTATTTGAGGAACAGTGTGGTGTAAACGGGGAAGAAATATACCGTTTCATAGTTGAGGACTATGCTTTGGGAAAAGTTCTAACTCACATGAGTTTAACCAAATTTAAAATAATTATGTGGCAAATACAATATACTTATCGTGTGATTGGTGTACAATTTAGAACTTTGTGATTGGTTTAGTTTAATCTGATCTAATTTGGGTGAGAACTTTTCCAAAGTATTAATAACAATAGCAACCAATTAATTAATTCTTGACTTTTATACAAATAGACTAGAGTTTATTTCCCAAGTTACCATAACACGAATTAGCCCCTTACAACGAATTATCAAATAATCCTTGACTTTTTTTTTTATTTTACCCTCTATTGATCTATTACTGAATTATTGTAGGTCAAATAAATATTTTTATGATTAAATTATCCTCATACGTCTTTACGTATTAATGTATGTGATGAGGTATATCTTCATTATTACAAGAGTAATTTAATCTAGATAAAAAATATTTGACTTGCAATAAGTTAGCAATTGAGGCTAAATATCAATTTTCATTTAGTTTTTTTTTCGTTAATATCAACAAATTCAATTAATTTTGATACGTATTTGTTGGATGAAAGAAAAGGAGAGTGTAATTATCCTTAGTATATAATAATTAAACTACATATATATGTGTATGTATGTAAATATGTATAGTAATAATTAGCGTTTTCCTATACTATTTTATGTAAAGATGTTCAAAAAATATGAAGACACTTTGTTATTGTTTTTTAAAAATGAACCCAACATATGGAAGCTTGTTGTAAGAAGTTTATAAGATTTTAATATTTTATTATAAGAGTTAGCTTATATAAGCTCCTACAATAAATATTTTACCAAACACTTCAAACGTCCATAAGTTTTTAAATATTTTATAAGATATTTTCAAATTTTTATACTAAAGGGTATTTTTGCTACATTTATTTAAGAAACTATTATAAAGTTCAACACATCATAAAACAGTTTTAGAATTTATAAAATATTAAATATAAGTTGTTGAAATATTTGGATGAAATATTATAAACAGACGTGTGCGCGTTAGAATGAAAGTAAAAATAAGTGTTTTAATAAAAGTTGGAGGATGCGACCGTAAGTAAACAATAATTTTTTTGATCAAATGGTGCGATGACTGGTTGTCAACAATTATTCCCATACAATGCAAATTTATGAACGACTTATGTCTTAAACGTTGTAAATAAAATGATTACGATCAAATTAATATATACATTTAATTTATCAAATCAAATATTAATAATAAAAGATAAAATTCACTTCCTATATTAGAAAATAAAATAAAGCAGGTTTATATTATTATTATTATTATTATTATTATTATAATTATATTATTTTTGGATTTAATTAAAGTTGAAATACCCGAAGCCATGCAAAAAACGGATCCTAATCCAGCTATGTAAAGAGCTTTTCCACGTGTATTAGAATCGGGTCATCGTATTCGGATCCTCATCGCATCTACAAAGAAGCGCGATCCGCACCTAATTTTTCCCCCAAATTCTTCCAATTCCCTCCAAATTTCACTGCAATGGAATTTCCGAAATTGTTTTAGTTTTAGGTTTCAATCTTCGAATTCGACAATTCTTTCATTCAATTCTGTTAATTCTCCTTCTATTGATCCCTCTATCAAAACAATCCGTTGATTCCAAGAAATTCTAGGTTTTCACTTTAAATCTTCCGATCTGTACAATTTATTCATCTAATTTATTTTAAAATTTTGTTTTCGCTATTTACGGTGTTTATATTTCGTTTACCCTCTGTCAATAGAATTTGAAACTGTAATTTCGTTCGGAGATCTTTTGATATCTAGGGTTTGCGTATTCGTGGTGGAAGCATCTTAAGGCTCCTTGGATCCATAAATTGACTTGGGGTTTCGGTACGTCTCTCTCTAAATTGAATTTTAGTATCATCTTTGTGGCTTTCTTTATGTGGATTTTGTGAATCTAGGGTTAGGGTTTTTCTATGAATTTGGGTTTCTTTAGCTCTGTTTTTTATAGGCGATAATTCGTTGGGAGGGCATGTTCAGGTGGTTTGGGTCTTGAAATTTTTCTTTATTGTATATACTGAGGTAGTTAAGTGTTATGACCTGAAGTGAAAAGTGCAGAAACTTGAACACACAGAGAGGAGGATGGAAAAAGTGAAGAACAGAGAAGAGATGAGAGAAAAAAAGAACTTAATTCATTACCATAATACCCTCTCAATCCCTTCCTTTGCTATTACATGGAGTTTACTTACAAAATGACAAAATGAAACAAAGCATATAACATTAAAATTCTGCAGAAAAAGTAGTAGCTCTGTCCTTCCTCCAGCTCGCGATTGTTTGTTGCCTTCATAACTGGAACTTCAAAAAATAACAGCAACTCCACTGTAACACTAAGCACGCGCACCCTCAGCCATCCACGTGTCGTCCTGTCGGCCCAATATGAGGTTGATTTGCTCCAGAGAATCCCCAATCGTCTCCCAAATCTGATTGCGCCCCAGCCCTTCCAAAACAACATCGTCTGGGGCCGAAGTCTTTAATTTGCCCCAATTTCAACTCTGCCCTCGATTGAACGGTCTAAATGAGACTCTGTGATCGGACGGTCAGCATTAAGAGTCGCGGTTTGATTGTTAAATGCGACAGTTAGTTTAGTAAAAATAAGTAGTATGGCTTCTACATAATTACTTGTGGACTATTCTTGTTGTTTTTCATGGAGTCGGATAATTGAAGAAAAAATAATGACTATTTTCTAATCTTTTCCAAGTTTTTGCTTAATCTTACTGTTTGTAATTTTGCTGCATGTGGTTGTTCACTGTAAGTCTATAACTAATTGTTGTCCTCAGGAGAAAAACTTAAATGCCATTCCATGCGACAGATTACTCTTGTCTTACTTGGGTACTGAAAAAAATAGTTATAAACTTGATATAGCACGTGAAGAAATAATGATGTTCGTCATTTAGAAAACAGTTATCTTTGTTCGCTTACATTTAGCTGTCTGCAGTGCTGGAAGTTTGTAATACTATCATCTGCCTGGATTTGGTTGCTTATCCATTGTTTTGATTTATCGTGTTTTCCTTCTACCATTACGAAATCATGATATCGTGATTTAATGTTTCTTGCCGCTGTTTTGCTTTAATCATGTTGGTTTTTACATTGCCTCATTTGTTGATGATTTATGGTTGTATGTTGTTCTTATAGGTTGTCTGTTTGTTTTCTATGTCCTGACAAGTCAGATATTTATTCTCGTTCCTACTTTCCTGGAATGATGTAGTCAGTATCTTGTTTATAACACTCTGTTGTATGCATGTGCAACAAGATCATAATTATACTAGTCATTGTTAGTTTACTATCTGCTTCTTGATTGCAAGATTATTTTTGTGTGCATGTTTGTCTCATGTTAGCTTGAATCCTCTGCTTTTAGCAATTGATTGGTTCTTGACACGTGTAGCTTTTCTGGAGAGATTTTCATGCATTAAATTACCATTTGCTTTGCCTATACTCTATTCCCTGCTGGATATTATTTCCTTCCCTGGTACAATCTTATTCAATATGTCTGTTCTTCTGTTCTTCCATACAGATGATGGGAATCAAACGTCCTTTAGAAGAAGAAGATTTTCCAGAGCCTTCTTTCAAGCAACCTAAACAGCTTGACTATAACAAAAAACTGACGTCGAATACAGAGGAATCTCACTTAACTACTCTAAGAGTTGATTCTCCGGGTAAAAGTTTGCTATTTGACACCATTCTCCTTAAGATTCATACTGGAAGAGAAAATATAAGCTGCATCAAGTATTTTTCTTTTTGATTTATGCTTTATATTCTAAAAAAAGTTTTTGTCTCTGTATGAATACTTCTTGGTGAACCATGCGATAATGTAACTTACACGTCTGTTATCTGGTTATATCTGGCATAATGTCCAGTCAGTAGCCATTGATCCCTGATTGGTTTCATATGATATTTTAGGTAGAGCAAAGAGCATTTTTTTCAAGTCACAGTTTGATGGGCGGCTAGAAAATGGTGACATATGTGGTGCATCTCTAGTGGGTAAAGAATTTGAGCCAAGTGCACCCTTATCTTTGGTCACCAGCAGCAGTAGAGAAGAAGATGTTGTGAGTGGGGACACCTCTGTCTGGTCTAGTTTTCCAGGATTTATTGATTTTGGCCTACCAAGGCGACTCCCGCAGCAGTTTGCGGATCCATACATATCTTTTTTGAATTCTTCTCCTAGGAAGGAAGTTCCTATTGGACCAGATCATCAAGCTGGAATCCCACTGTGGGATCCAAATGCTAGTAGGGACAATAATGGAGAGGAAGAACTAATGGGGACTTGTATCATTCCAATGCCTGACGCAAATGATTCAACCATTGATGAATTCAGAGTTGGACGTGGCAGAACCGATTGTGGTTGCCTTGATGTTGGCTCCATGAGATGTGTGCAGCAACATGTAACGGAAGCAAGAGAAAAATTACGGGAGACCATTGGGGATGAGAGTTTTGAGGAGTTGGGATTCTCTAATATGGGTGATGAGGTGGCATGCAAGTGGACCCCTGAGGAAGAACAAGTCTTTCACGAGGTTGTTTTCTCTAATCCTGTGTCACATGGTAGAAAATTTTGGAAGCACCTCAGAGTAGCATTCCCAGCTCGAACTAAGAGGGAACTTGTAAGTTACTATTTCAATGTCTTTATGCTCCATAGGCGGGCTGTTCAAAACAGATCTTACTCACTGGACATAGATAGTGACAATGATGAAGACCAGAAAGATGCCCATGGTGACTTATATCGTAATGGATCTAATTCATTGGATCCGGATACTGATAACGATGATGATCAACAAGGCCCCAATGGGGAGTGCTATGCAGTTGGACGAGAAGAGGAAGACTCCACAGTTGAGTCTTTTGGTGATCAGGATTTGGACACTAGCTGGGTGGATGACTTCTGGTCTGAGCCCGAACATGTCAGCCACGATGAGGGCAGCAAGCGAAACCATGACAACACTGCTGGCAGCATTTTTGAAAAGCAAGATGCTGTCGAGATTGATGATAGAACAGAGAAAATGTCTAGTCAAGAGACCAATAAGTTGTATGCTGACCACAGTTTTGATTCTTAACTTCATATTATTGTGTAAAAGTAGACATAGTAGGAGGTGTGTGTGTGTGTGTGTGGGTGGGGGGAGGGGAAAGGAAAGCAAAAAAATTAAAACCTTTTCCTGATATGTGGCTAATTGAAGCGATCTATTCATACATAAGAAATTTTGTTCTTCCACAAGTTGAGTTCGATATTCTCGATCACAATTGGACTAACATTTCAGTTCAACAATAGCCAATGCCTGTTCCTCGATTTTAGATGGTAAAATGATGATCTTGGGTGTATTCATCGTGCTCTGTCCAGGTGAAATGGCGCAACCTTATTGAGACATCATAAATTTGCACTTGTCTGTAGATGTTAATGCTCAATTGGAATAAGTATAGCAACGAAAGAGTTTCTTGCCTCTCTCTAGTTGCCATCTCAGTTTACAGAATTTATTGACGTGAGCTTCATCAAGCACAAAAGCTCTTAGCTTGGCCATCCTAAAATTTATTTGGGGGGTTATTATGGGATGTTAATTTCGATTATATAATAATACCGACAGATAGTTATGGTCTTTCCCTCTCTCCCCATGGTATTATGGTAGGTAAAGGGGATATCCACTCTCCAGAGGACATGCCAAATCACTTTGAAGTCATCACCTAAATTATATACAAACAAAACCTTCAAAGGACAAACAACTTTTTATCTAAAACCTTCCAAAAAATGATGAAAAATTGGGGTGGCAACGTATGGGTTGGCTTTTGTGAAACTGAAAATTCGGAAGATCCAATCAAATTCATACACATACACTTCATTACGTCAAAAGATGACAGAATACATCAATAGTGTTAAACAAAAAAATCCAATTAAACAAACAAACAAACAAAAACACTATCATGATTATACAGATAATTTCAATTTTATCGCTTGAATAAGACCTCATCAACAAGAACGACTGTCGTGCGTGAAAAAGCTATCATTCTAGCATCAACTAATTCTTGTAGCTGTTTTGAAGCTGGAAAAGGGTTTCCTCAAACAGATGATGGTCCAGACAGTTTGGAATCTCGATTCTGATTCTCGGCCAGCTAGTACATAACTGTTTGGTAGGACCTTTTCTGCCATAGGTGATGGATAGTACATACAAGGGTCGGGCTGGAAGGTGGATCCGATTTAGAAGTGGGTCAAGTTCCTTTTTGTCCTGCTTGAAAATACAAATACGGTTCGGATTTATCAATCAAAGATTGAAGTCAGTTCAAACAAAAGATGAAACAAAATAAAGAGTCGAACTAACAACATTGAAAGTGTTGCTTCAACGGAGAAGCAGTGCAGCGGTACAGTTATAGAATGGGTTCACGTGAACTAATCTTTATAGTATGCATCTCAATTATAAATGGACACATATATAGCTATATTAATAGTGTCCACTTTCTAATGGGATGAGCTAATATAGAAAAGCATGTTGATTTCTATCATGTATGGATACGAATACAAGTATATTTACAACTTTAATGTTTTGTTGATTTTAATTATCTATACACCTCGAACTGTATTAAAAAGCAATTATTTGGGTTTGAAACTATGTTTGATATGCTATTGAAATGTGTCAGATATGATATTAAAAAACACAGAATATGCTCTTAATCATATCATAATTTGCTTAAATATAAACATGCTATTTGACGTGTCGTAATTGATATGATATAAGTGGTACATTTGACACATAATATTCTGACATATCAGTACGTTTTAAATTGATTATTTAAAGAAGATATAGACAATTTTGAGTGCACTACTTTAGTTGCAATGAAAGTTAAAAATGTTTGCGAAAAAAAATGGAAAAATGAAAGTAAACTACAAAAATTGACAAGAAAAAGCTTACAACATGTTAAACTTAAATAAAGTTAAAGGCCTCTAAGTCGGAACTTGTTTGTTGCACTTCACAGAATGTGATTGCGACCTGTCTGTCCGAAATCCTTGGGATTGACAATAAATGCAGAAATCTGTTCGGATTGCCAAACATAATAAGAAAAGTTAATGTGTTTGGGTTAGGCTGTTGGCCTATTACATAACTAACCCCCTCAACTAAGTAGAGCTTCACACACTTGGGACACGTACCCTCCTCAAACCAAACAACCCCTTAATTTCTTATATAATGAATCATTGGTTTGTAATAATAAATCATTGTACATAATACATTGTTTTTTCAGCCTTTCTTTATTACTACATTTCTATTTTTTTTATCTCTGGTGGTAGCTTGTGGTTGCTGAGAAGTTGAGAACATGGGGTTGTTTTGATGTTGAAGTAGAATTAATATGTAAAATATCTATAATTTTACAGGTTTAAAATAATTACTTTACAATTGTATTGAAAAAAATTAAGTTTTGATGTGGATTTGAAATATGGAAATTTGTATCACTCAGAGCTGTATATTGAATAAGCCAAATAAATTTGATTGATCTTAATTCTCCAATACGTGATTTGCGAGGCAAGAAGTCGTAAAAACCACACTGGGAAGGCCTTGGTTACAGCACTTTGATGGCTAAATTCGTGAAGTTGAATAGGAGAAATAGCAAAAGTCGTAGGAATGTAGTAGATAACAAAAGTTATACATGGAGCACGCAGTACTTATGTACTTTTTTGAGTTCACGTGAATCACATATTCAATATGTATCAAATAGTCATTATGGGTACATATATATCCAAGATTGAGTTTGATCAAAACAGAATACGAACAATCCGAATAAAAAAAGACACAAATCTTAATGTATTTTGTAATTAAAAGAAGAGTTGGGGGCGTTTAGTACGCCTACGACCTGGAAATAGCCCCTATAGCAAATTGGAAAAAAATGGGATAGATATTTGGACTTATTTCCATGAGATAAACTTAAATTATGAGTCTAATTTAGTGAAATGTCCCTCTCCAAATCCCAAATATGTAGCTAATAACAGAGTGAAAAACAAAATTGGACATCATCTAAAATTGATAATGAAAGATACTCAAAGATTGTAAAGCTTAATCAACTTTACCATAAAAGCTATAATATTCTTCAAAGCAATACATGCTTGCTTCCAAACATCTCTTCTAAATTTTATTTTTTATATTTAACTCTCAAAGTCGAATCTGATTTGAACAAAATTTTTGTAGTTCGAGTTAAAAATAATTCTTTTATTTTCTTTTCAACAACATGGCGTAATTATGCAGATTAGGATTCACGCGAGGGCCAATAAGCAAAGTCTTAAAGGTAAAATTTACCATTTATTAGAAAATATGGGAAAATAATATAATTAATAATGACTAATTTAATTAACGAAGTTGAAACGACATGATTGATTTTATGAGCGGAACATGTGAGATGTATGTGTGGTTTCTTAGGGGCAAAAGGGGGAATTGGAGAGGGTAATAACGGCTGAGGGTTCGGAATTTCGGAGGTTTCAAATGGTGTGACATTTGAGCAGAAGACAAGACGAAGACGAGACATAAAGTCCTTAAAAGCTTTGGGAATTTCAGAGGCAGTTTTTAAGAATAAAAAAGATGACTACTTTATAGTTTTGTCAATCAAGAAATGAAAATTCCGATATGCCCTTTTGGATTGTGTCTGGGTCAGACTCAGATGATGATGAGCAGTGTGAATTATTTATTATTAATTAAAAATAGGAATTCAGGAGATCTGGGCCGTTTGATTTGAGTGGGAACGAACTCTGCTCTAGTAAGTACACGTGCTGACGCTCATTTCATTTCTCTCTCTATTTCTCTTTCTCATATTTTTGCTTCCATGCATGGAATTCTCCTCCTACTATAACACATACACACAAGAAAAGATATATAGATGTAGAGAGAGAAAGAAAGAGAGAGAGAGAGCGAGGTGTTGTATGTATATGAGGGTGAGAAATATTGGGAGGAAAGAGTCTTCGGCTTCTGTTTTATTTCTCTATCTTGATAGGCTGTGGCTAGTTCAAGGCCATCATTAGCGACCCATCTGTTCAAAAGTTTGATTTTTTCCACATTTAATCCTTCAAAATCTTGGGACATTAATATAGGGTAGGAGGGTTGTCATTTATATGCCTTTTTTTTCTCTATTCTGCGAGATTACATCGATTTGGGATTCAAGAGTGTTCTCTTTGTTGTGGGTCTGATTGTTTACTTCCCAAGAACTGTCACATCTGACCAGTTTCATGATCCTGGTCCTATCACTTGTGTGATCTGTGCCCAAACCCATGTCCCAGATTTGAGCCTTTTCAACTTCATTTTTCTACTTTGATGTTGTTTCTCTGATCTGGGCCGTGCTCCTCTGTCTCTTGAACTGTTTTGGCGGTGGTAGATCGAGAAATGCTGCATTGTTGCGTAATTTTAAGTTGAGTTAGTTGTGTTTGCTGATCTTGATTGTAGTGTTGGGTTTTTCTTGCTTCAGTTGTTGGGTCTTGAATTAGTATGGAGGAGGATCAAGAATTGAGGTTTGTTTGCAAGTTGTGCAACAAGAAGTACCCATGTGGGAAGTCTCTAGGAGGTCACATGAGGTCTCATGTACTAGCAAATTCAGCTGAATCTGAGGAAAAAGTTGAGGCCAACATGAAAAGGGTTTCATGTTTGGGTGTTCCTGGGCAGCAGAGTGTGATGAATGAGTCAAAAATGGCTGAATTTGGAAATGGGCAGTCTAGTTATGGCCTCAGAGAGAATCCTAGGAAATCTTGGAGGGCTGTGGATTCTAGCTTCCCTTTGTCCCAAGAGAGAGTCTGCAAGCAATGTGGTAAAGCATTTCAATCTCTGAAAGCATTGTGTGGGCATATGGCTTGTCACTCTGAGAGGGATAGGGGTTTGAAAGATGATCATTCTTGGACCAGTGAGAATCAGAAGCTGGTGATGGATAGTCATTCGGATACCGAAGCCGAGGACCGGATTCTCAGAACCAGATCATCAAAGAGTAATAAGAGGTACAAGAAAATAGTTGTCAAGTCGCCTTCTTTTTCTTTAGCTAATAATGGTTCTTCATCTGTTTCTGAGATTGATGGAGAAGAGCAAGAGGAAGTAGCTATGTGTTTGATGTTGTTGTCAAGGGACTCTGGGAACAAGGGTGGTGTGAATTCAGTTGTGGAGTCTTCTGATAATAATTCAGTCATTTTAGAGACTAAATCATCTTCCATTGACATGAGAACTAAAAGAAGGGAAGCACCCAAAGAGGTAGATGAGATTCCCCAGATGAAGAAAATTGGTGATATGATGAAGTTAAAAGATAGTGTTTTGGAAGTTGCTAAAGTGGAGAACTCTGATTCTGGGTATTTCTTGGATGAATGTGCTAAGGCCGAGTCCGATGTATCCGTTGATGGATTTCGAAGGAATGGCGCTTTTGGTGAATACAGTAAGCCCCTCATGAATGGAAGTTATGAGGAGTATGGTGCTGAATTTAGACATAGTTTGAACAGAAGCAAGAATTATAGAGCAGAGCTAAAAAGAGATTTGTCAAAGGAAAATGACTATGACACGGCTTCAAACTCTGCTAGGATTGAATCAAGAAGGAGAAGGTATATTTCTGAAAATCCAGAATTATGCAATGAATATGGCAGGATAACCAGAAACGAACCTCCTAATGCTGAGGCGTGCAACATTTCTCAGAAGAAAAGTAAATATGAATGCTTCAACTGCAAAAAGGCCTTCAAGTCTTATCAGGCTCTTGGAGGACACAGACCGTGCCACAAACGACACAATGCTTTCTATGAATCGAGATACGAAAGTGGTGAGAACAGCCTAGATGATTCTACTGAATTCGTGACAACTGGCAAGCTTGTTGAGTCCGCTAGCAACAGAAGATCAAGTGCTAAGAACTCATCCCATTATGTGGAGAAGAAAATCAAGGCTAAGAAGAACAAAGGCCATGTTTGCCCATTCTGCAACAGGGTTTTCAAGAATGGCCAGGCCTTAGGTGGCCACAAGAGGTCACATTTCATTGGCGGGCATGAAGAAAATAACCATAGAAGTCCAGTAGCAAAGCCTGATATGCTTGATCTTAATCTTCCTGCGCCCGAGGAAGATGAACGATTCTCTCCCTGGTAGATTTGAGACAAAAACACAGCATGAAAGGCTTCTTGGCTGATACCGAAGTGTAAAGGTGGTCCTGCTAATTCCCCAAAGATGCTAGTGCATAGCAAAAATTGGTGGACAGCAAACCTCATGTTGCTCGTTCGATCATGGACTGGAACTGCAGTAGTCGTATTGCTCTATTACGACTGTAAGCAGCTCCCAGTATCCTCTCTCATTGCGACCCCTTTTCTGCATGTTCCCTGAATATGCTGCAAGTTTTGCAGACTACTTCAAATTTATCTTTCGTTCATTTGAAGCATCAAAATTATATCTAGACTGAAATTTTGTTGGCATGTTAGTTCTCTGATTGCAGAGTAGTATCCAAGAATACTGTTAGCATTTCATTTCTTCTAGTTATTCAATTTGAAGACGGTGAAGTCAGTTGTTCTTCCCTCTTTCATAAGTTCAGAACTAATTAGTGTTGGCCTAATAATACATCGATGTTGCTTCAGCTATTGTCTTTAGACATTTTCTCAATCCCAGAAACATGAAGAGATGTACTACCATCGGACATTTCAAGAAGAGGGCTAATGTTCTTAAACCTTCAACTTACTACATAGCTTTAATGTTGTCAAATCTTTTCCCTCGATCACACCTTCATTGGTTCCTTAAGCCACACTTTGTCGTCATTCAGGCGGGCGGTCATATTTATCTTGTCTCAATTATCAATCAATAGAACTTAGTACTTCCTAATTGGAACAGCCATTTCTTACCAGCAGTCATTGTCTTTTTATATTTGGTTCCTTGCACTGAACTAAAAGCTACTAACATGGACAAGTTAATCTTTTGTGAACTTTTGCAAATCGGACAGAAATGATGAGTTTCAAGAAACATAATTTCATTACTATCACAACTCAACTAACCTTGAGATCCATTTGAGTACTTGAAGCCCCTCTTTTTTGACTTGAGAGCACAAGACACTGTCAATGCACATACTCATTTGAAACCCACAACTTTTTATCCTTTTCTTGCATCACAGTCTGTCTTCTTGCCTTTAACTCCACTGCTGTAAGGTGAGCCTGATAGATACAGTGAAGTATGCCAACCAAACTCTATATATAGAGAAGACAAATGTTTAGGAGTAAAACGACAGAACAGTCTGCTCAGTAAGTTCTTGATATTATCCTAGACACATCTTCGTTGATGAAATTTACTCGTGACTAATCAAAACTCGTGTGTGCTAGAAACCATTCGCTCCATTTAAATCTAAAAAAAATGGGCTAAATTTGTCATTTCTTGAAAGCAATTTTTTTAAAAAGAAAAAAGAAAAACTGACTTGTTCTCAGACTCGAGCCCGACTCGTTTATGCCATTACTCATGAGTGGGTTGTTCTATGTTTGGTTCTTTAGCTTTTTCATGGAATCAATAAAGACTCAATTACTTGACTTTGAAGTCTATTTAATTATGTGATTGATATAAAAAGCGAAGGTACACTTTTCTCATTAAACAAACCTTTAAAAGCCCAAAAAAGTGTCACATCTATGTACATACAAGTCTTTGTCCTACTGCTTCAGGATTTTTTAATTTTCTTTACAACAAATGAAACAGCAGTTGCAATAATTTTAATTTTCTTTGGACAACTTGGTTTTTTTTTTTTTTTTTTGTTGTTGATGATATGAATAGTAAAATATGTACATGACTTATTAGATCTGTTTGGGCGTTTCCTAGAAAGCCCATTCTGTTGATCTGTTGTTGTGGTGGTGGTGGTGTGGGAATGGCAACAAAATAGTGAAGAGTATTTTGAGGAGGAAAAGGGTAAGAAGAGTGACATACGTGTACACGTTTCATCTGCTAAAAATTAGTTTTGTTGGGCCGTTTTGTGGCCCACCAAGTACTCGTTGGTTTTGTGGGCCCAATTACTCAAAGTAGGAGTCTAGTCAGTTTCTAAGATTTTGAACAGTGCTTGTTGGATTTGGAGGATGTAAAAATATGGGAAAGAGAATGGGGGCGTTCCGAGAATCGAACTCGGGACCTCTCGCACCCAAAGCGAGAATCATACCACTAGACCAAACGCCCACTTCGGTGTTTGTTCGCTTACTTCCACTTATGAATCAGAAAGAAGTGGGAAGAAGCTAGAAACAGAAAGTTATCATAATTACCTTTTAATTTTTGTTTATTTCACATTGATGTTGTATATCTTATTGTGTTATATATACAAACATCAGCATATAAAATGCAAGTTACGTGTGTATTCACAATGTTCAATTCTTGTTGGATCATGAATCTATGAACTATATAACACACATCTTGTCAGCAATTCATTACATGTCTTTAAAAACTATTTTATCCATCCAATTTGGAATAAATACAATTTTTAGTTTTTATTTGAGTTCATAGAGTGTTTTTGTTTTTTTTTTTTTTAAAATATATTCATCTTGTACCTTTCTCCGTTTTGTAAAATGGACTAAATGAATTGATTAGCATTGTGATGAAGCAAAATTTGAATAAATATCCAAGTGGCATTTGCGAGGTATAACTAGATTTTACTAATAGGAGATACTTTTATCACATTTGATATATATTATTTATTTTTAAAATTAAAAAATATAATTAAATAAAATGCATATTGACGTTGATGCCACGCTAACATTTAAACAAGATAGAAAATCCTCTAATGTTAACTTTGAATTTTGTCCAGCTACAAAAAAGTAAAAAAGCTAATCTAATGAGATTGAAACAGTGGGCGTGGGTGGGTGCGTAGGTATTAGTTAACGTGGTTTTCTATGTTAGACATTCATTTAATGAAGTTGAAAATTAGCTTTTGACTGCGAAAGCAAAAGGGAAAAAGGTGAAAAGTAAGTAATGTTGTCGGCCGACAGAAGCAACATTGATTTCCACGCAATGACAAAAGTGATAAGTGAAAACATGCACTTACTACACCCCAAGCACAAGCACTACAATTTTACTGAAACCTATATATATGTCCAAATTACTAGTTGTTATATATGCGCAAGAAACAAACATGCCTAAAAACTAACATATCCCATTTCCCACCAATTAAATTATATATATACATCTCAACAATAACTAACATTTACCCCAAAGCAATAAATCATCAGAAAAATATTACACATTTTTCTATGCATTGATATATATATATATATATATATATATATATATATATATATATATGTAGAGAATTTACAGCCCCGGCCCTTAAAAACTGGAATTAGGTCAATCAATACTTATACAGGGTAATAAAGATGAACTGCAATGGCATTAAACTTTTCATTTTGTGAAGAGTAAATCAATCCTGATAAATGGGAATGAATTAGTTGTTGCTTAGTACACATCACCATCACCATCACCATCACCATTCACCCACCTCCTGCACTGCTGCCTGTAAAAACAAACATATATATATATATATATATATATATATATATACATATAGTGTTAAATTTTCCTTATGTTTCAATTTACTGTTATAACCCCAAAGCAGTACTGCCCCGTATCATGCAATATTCTCTGTATGACCTAGTAAAAAGCTTACTAACCCGATTCTTCCATTGTAAATTAAAGTTGTATTTTGTAATAAACTTCAATTACATAAGTAAGTAAAGCGTGAAGTGTATGAAATATGTAATATCTGGATAAATAAGAAAATATTTCATATATATGACGTATGTATGCATAAAAAATGCAACATGATATACAATTATATCAATTAATCACAATGAAAAGAGTTCGTATAGACATTTGGTATTTATGCTGATATAAAAGAACTTATATCATTGATTAGATTGCATGTTTTGAATAAGATGATCATGATATTGCAGAAAAGCAAACATAGCAAATGTACAAGCTCAAACAAGAGACACACCAAGATATTTAAACTTAGGCTGGCATGCGGCATCTGATCGATATGGATGAGGTGCCTGCAGTTTTAATTATAATGCTATTCTTCTATATATATATATATATATATATATATATGTTATCTTATATATGTAATACCCTAGTTGTCGCTGCAGTACTGATTTTGATTCGTCTCTGAATGTGGACATTAATAATTAGCTAGGACCATCATATCTTGTAAATATCAGATTATTATTGCTAGATAGCAAGTAGTCTCGAATCATCAATTATTATTCATCTAACCACAAATGATGCTCAGTACAAGATTTAATAAAGCTTCCTCTCAAACAATAAATAAATTAAAAGCTGTGGTGGGAATGAGTTTACGAAAAGTATGTTATTTAATGAACTTTATGATATTGTACAGAAAAAACTTTTGTGGACGACAATTGCATGTCTACATCTATATAGTACTTTGCACTTAAATGGGGGCAACAAGTTAGCACTTCCCCCAAAAGTAGAACTTGCATTTTGGAAAAGGTGAATAACAAAATTTCACAAATTTGGAACACGAATATATATATATATATATGTAGCCCATATTCTATCATCTCTAATATATTCAGTTCTTCCTGAATATAAACTGTAAACAAAATTAAGCCACAGACACTGTATCTATCATCATTCTTGGATAAGCTTGCTGAGTGTTTTAAACCAATCAAACAAAGTATACATTTGATCCATACTAATGCTATATATATATGTATATATATTGATCAACTAAATATATTGGGAATTACTAATATCTAGTGACACCTAGATCATCTTGCAACAAATTATAAGATTAACCAAGTCTACTTGATTGCTTAATAAAGCAAGCACCTTTTGAGAAATCTAGCAAACAGTGAATGTCACGTCTAAACTATTGAGTAGGCCAGCTATATATAACCACAATGAATTAATATGATCAAGTTCATTACTGGTCCCACTGAACTCTCGGCAACTTGTAATACTCTAATAATTGATCCCCTTCCCTGAGAAATCTCAGACTTTGAAACACCATGTAGATCGTTGCCCTTGTCTAGTTCAAAGGAAAGGACCACAAGTCAAAGGGTAAGCCAACTGAGTACTTTCTTTAGCCCGGGTGCCTTCTCAAGAATGTGTTAATATTCCCTCACTTTCACACTGGGAAAAAGGATCATTCTGTTCCAGTTCATTAAACTTACAAACGAAAATTCCTCTTCCAAAAAGTTTTCTTTCTTGATCAAATATATTTTCTCAATCTGTTGATTTCTCAAATCCCATAGTCTCAATTACTTTGAAAGAGATCATTATATTAAGTTTGTAGGAGAGCGGTTTCTTTTAGCTAGGAAGTTTCTCTCAATATGATCTGAGGTAAGGAAATCAATCCTTTTTTCATATTAGGAGACTACATAAATCCCCTCTATCCAGACTGCAAGGATACCTTTATGAGATCACTCAATCGAACACAACTTTAACAAAACAAATTGTGCTCTTAGAGATTATAAGGTAACAAAACTCAATCTAGTAAAACCGATTAATATTGTTTAATAGAGAAACAAGAAGTACCTCATGCTATCCATTTCGCATTCCAGGAGGCACAATATCCCCAAGGAGTCCTTCACCAACAGAAGGCTGCGAACTCAGCTCTTGCCCTTTATGGCCTGATTCTCCATCTTTGCCTTGAATACTAGGTGGCGATTTTGCTACAGAAAGAGAATTTTCTTGAGGATACGTCTGAAGCCTTGGATAATAGAACTGTGAGTTGGAAGGGGCCATGGGGCTTGCAAATGCAGCTTCCTGAGGAACAAGTCCACTTCTGGGAAATCCAACTGAGTGGTGGCTATGCTGTCCTTCGTATGTAGTGATCACAACTGAGGGATCCTCAGAGGATCTTTCAACTCTCTTTTTCACCATGCATTTACTGTTTGTGCAGCGGTAATAGCTCCTGCAAGAAAAGACGATTGTATCAGCAAATCAGAATTATAGAAAGGTAATACTTTTGAGCATCACAAGTGTTTCACTTATATATATATATATATAAGTTAATCATAAGTACCTTATATTCAGTAAGGGAACCCAAGATTCTGTTTTTGTTATCAGCAATTTATTCTACAAATTGATTTCCATTTTTCGGAAAAATTTCAGCTAAATCAAGTAAATTGCAGTGTTTTCATTATGATAGAGCACATTATTGGGTTCTTCTCTTTTGTACTTTTTGAGATGGAAAGCACATAACCACACAAAACAGTGAGTGCATCCTGATTATGAAAAAGACCTAGCACAGGAACCTAACGAAAAGTATGATCATATCCAATCCATTGACACGCGTCATTAGCTGCACCATAGATGCTGCTTCTCTAGCTAGTATTCCTACCATTAGAAATATGCCTTAGCACATGTAAGGAATTGATTATGACTAGATAATTATATTTCTCATCAAACTAAACCTCACTTTTGTTTGATCATAGCATATATATGGTAGGTGAAGGATGCGTAATACATACCTAGGAAAAGGACTATTTTTAACAGCTTTCTGGCCATATTTTCGCCACCGATAACCATCTTCGAGATGATCGATTTCACTTTTAGTCACAAATGCGAAACGTGGCTGTCGAATTCGCTTTTGCCCTTTCTTTTTAGCTTTGCTCCTGCAAGATATTTCAACCTTTATATGTATTTGATCTTCTGAATTTACGAAGTATAAAGATGACATGTACGCTCATGACTTTAATGCTAGCTATGTTCATACGTACCTCGGGTTTTAGAATGGAAACAAAATAATGAAAAGTATAGAGAATAAAATTGAAACTAGTAATTTCATTTGGAGTTAGGAAACTTCTCACTAAAGTCAGACAAAATTGAATGATAATTTACCATCACCAAAGAAAATTAGCAAAACTAAATCAGCAAATATAAGCAATAAGAACAAATAATTAGACTCTCCAAGAAACATGAAATATGCAAATGGCTACGTACTTAAACACAACAGAAGCACGGATAAAGGAAAACTAAATGTTAATAAGAAGCACAGTTAACATAATTAACTGCTGGATTATCTACACAGGTTCTTACTTATATATCCGTGGGAACAAAAATTGAACGGACACATATTACAAAAGGAAACCCTAATATGACATTCGTAATTTTAAGCAAATTTTCCAAAATTAATGGGTACATCAAAAGCTTTCTGTATATTCTTGCAAAACACAACCAAAAAAAGAAGAAGAAAAGGAGAGGGACAGTGCCATAAGATTTTTGACGTATGCATCTTATCCATATTGAAAAATCAAAAAATAAGGAATGATGCAACTGGAAAAAAGACAAAAACCATGACTTGTCGCCAAAGACTTCAAAGAAGTTTCTATGTATCTCTTTCATCAAACTGAGGTGAAAAAGAGATTGCATAGATATATTAAACGTAATATTTGTACCAATTAAGACGGGGAAATGCATGAACAGAATGTACAAGCTAAAAATCTCTAGTAAGTAATTAAAACGCAATGCAGAGTGTATATATAGTTATGAGACTTTTCAGCTTTTTTCTTGTGTGAAATAAAAAGAATTATATAATAAGATTGAACCTTTTTGTCTGGAACGAGATGCCTATATCGTCATCTTCATGTTGTAAGCAAAAGAAATTCCGTGAGGAAATTTGACTAATAACTTCGGAGAAATGGATCAGTATTTTGAAGAAATTTGAGTGAAAGAAGAAAGTAGAAAAGAAAAGGCTATTGCACGCCATTGCCGCCGAAATAGCGGCGGTGCTCCAGCCCGTGAATATTTGCTTTTCCTAAATACCCATAAAAGCCCCTGAAATGGCCTTTAATTCCGCAAATACCTAATTTCCCGGCCCCCAACTTGCGTGCACAATTTGATGCTTCTACCGCACTATAGACTGCAAAAACTGTACGGACAAGGCAGGAGCGCTTTTTCTGCGTTTACTTACTTTTGCAGTTCTGTTATAGCTTCTGCCAAAAGGAGTTAATTAATGAGTTCTTTTAGTCAGAGTTTGCCCCTCCACTACCGATCAAAAACCGTGGAATTAGCCACAAAATGCATGCATTTTACACTACGACACTATACTCACGCTGCGTCCGCCGGCGGATTGGCCGCGGCAGCTGCGGAAGAGCCACCGGAGGCCGTCGACTTCTCCGCCGGATCCTCGGACGAGCTTGACGACATCGACACCAGAGCCGAAGCAAAAGTGGCGTTCTCCTCCACCGCCACCATCGGCTCCAAACTCCTACTTATATCATCGCCCAGGGCAGCCGTCGTACCCGCCGAAACGCAACCGTCGGCGCTGCTTCCCGGCAAACCCGACTCGATCGGGTCCAAATCCACAAAACCGCCGTCGCATCCACACACGCCGCTGGATTCGGTCGGAATATTCCATCCAAACTCGCTGAGTATGGTGCTCTCCTTATAATCACTCCCGAAGAAATACCCATGATTCACGTTCTCCGCATCCTCACCCCCGAGTTCCCAGCTGGAATCGGCCATGAACTCCGGATCCGCCTTCCTCTTGCCATCCATATCCTCCGACAACCCCAGCTACACACACACAGACCACCCAAAAACTCAAACTATCATGATGATAGAATAAAACGCGGAGAGAGAAAGCTAGGGTTTTGGGTGAGAGGGGAAAAGAATTAATCCTAGTGGTCTCCGGGCGGGCAGAGCTGCTACTTTTCACTTGATTTGCTGGGTTGTTTCTTCTCTCTCTAAATACCTTTGTCGTGTCAATGCAGAGAGAGAAAGAGAGAAGAGAAAACGATAAGTTAAAAAATTAGCGGGTCAACCTTTAAATAGTAAGGAGCATATATAGAAGCTCAATTTTAAGCAAATCAAAGAGGAGAGAGAGAGAGAGAGAAATAAGGTAAATTTAAACATGCATTCCACGCGAATTAAATTTCCCTAAAAAATAATAAAAGTTAATAAAATTAATATTCTAATCCCAATAACTAGCAGAGCAGCTTAGATAGGTAGGTTAATTGCATTAATGCTATTGCTGCACCTTTCTCTTATACATAACACGAAATCAACATCTCACCCAAGATTAATTTCCATTTCATTTTTGCTTTTTCCGACCCTCTAACAATCACCGACAATTATAACAATCATATACTAATACTCAATATCATATATAACTATATCTAATCAATAAATACTATTGAAGTAGAACGATCGCTGCAATTGAAATACGTACAATAACATCCCACATATTGGTGGAATTCGGACCCCATGATCATCTTAGTCATGGGACCTCAACTTCACCAATCGAATTAGGCCTTATTGGCTGAAAATCTACCTTTGTGTAGATTAGTAAAAACCTAGTCCAAATACTTAATTGGTAAGTTCTATAATGATGTGGTCTGTGCTCATCCACCACAATCTAATTATATATAATTTGGTAAGTTTGATATTGACGTGGCGTATGTTTGTCCATTATGATAATCTGATACTTCTACATAAAATATTGTCAATTTTGAAAATTACGATGTTAATTTTACAAAAAAAAATAAAAAATACACCTTATTAGGAAAAAGGAAGAGAGTCTTCAGACTTTATAATATATATTGTTGGAATCATTTTCTCCATTTAATGTGGTATAATAACATACTCAACATCATATAATATACGCTAATAAACTATATGTATTAAAAGATTAACAAACTCAATATTTCAATATTAACATTACTCCCTTCTGCTATATTTTCATTAAATAACTCACATTTTTTAATTTAACATATATTTATAATATATATATATATATATATATATATATAAATCCTATATTATATTAGGGATAATTACACCCTCTCCCTCGAGGTTTGGTATAACTTCACTTAAACTTATGTGGTTTGAAAATTTACATCTAACACATTTAAAGTTTGCTTCCATCTAACAAATAATTCCTTATCTGTTTGTTAAAACTCACTGAATTACTGATATCAATAAAAAAACTGAATGAAAATTGATAGTTACCCTCGTGTTACTAATTACTGACTTATTGCGGGTCAAAAATTTTTTTCGAACTAAACTACCCTTATAACGGTGAAAATATATTTTCTAATGCATTAATGTGTGAAGAAGTATGAGGGGTAATTATTTGATCATAAAAATATTTATTTGACCTACAATAAGTAAAAAAACTAAGTCAATCAGGGGTTAATATAAAATTTTTTGATGAATTTTGACTAGTAAAGGGGCTTATTTAATAGATGAAAGCAAATCTCATGAATACTAAATGTAATTTTTCAAATCACAATATTTATGTGTAATTACATCAAATATCAGAAGAATAAATTATACTTATCCCATTATATTATTATCTGTTTTAGGTATTTCCTTCACTAAATCTCACTTTAATTAATTATACTTACCCTTTAATTAACTCATCAATAAATATTGGTGGACCATAGATGCAGAAAACATAATTAACCTTTTGTATGCACATCATGTGAAGTTTTATTCGCAATTGTTTCTCAAAATTAGTAATACTTTTCGGCTTCTGGTACCTACCTAGCTGCTACTATAAAGCTAGTAGCCAGAATATGACGTATTGGAATAGGATTAATTGTAGGATTAAAGGCATTATTCCTCATCTAATTTTAGTTATTTTTCATTTTAATCCTTTAATTTATTAGAATTTTCTGAAAATGATCCTTTAATTTTTTAATTTGCTCGATTTTAGAATATTTGTCGCCGAATTTATCAGAAGTTGTCGAAAAATATGACCGAAATCTTATGTGGCATTTCAAATTAGAAAAAATAATTTTATTAGCTAATTTTATATGATGTGGCAATCACATGACTTTAAAAAAAATAAAATGTGACATAACATTATGACATGAATTTTTTGAAGAAGAAATTGCATAAATATATTTTATAATTTAGAAAAATGATATTTATGTTATATATATCGAGCAACCTCCAGGTGACGGTGACACCGCCAAGAACAATCTGGGCGGCGACGGCGGCAACCCCGATTTGGGCGCCCCATCCCCCCCAAAAAAAAATGCGTCGCCGTCGTCCCAATGGGCAAACCGAGATTAAAGTACTACTCTAAAATGCAAACAAAAGGTTAATAATAACTAATTAAAGACCCTTTATACATATAAATCTGTTTTAATAATATATAATTTTTGTTTATTTATTTTATTAAATAATTTATATTTTATTTTTTAGAATTTGAACGTATCAAATTATGTAAAAAGATAGATAATGTTCTATAAGAAATACGAGAAATAGTATAATTATACATAGTTAACTCTTTTAAGAAGGAAAAAAAAAAAAAAAGAAGAAGAAGAAAATTGATTGTTATGTGATGTTAGAATAGATGGAAAGTGGTTAATGAAATATTAATATATGATTTAAAGTTTTAATATTCATGATTATGAGGTTAATGATAAAGGCTTGTTTGGCCCACCAATATAGCTACTGATATGGACGCATTAACAAAAGTTTGGATTCATTAAGCTGAACTCATTCATGTACCAGGACCAGTGCTTTCCAAGTGGACAACGACTTGCTTATATAACCAATTCCAAACTGCAGCTAACTTGTACCTCCCCTACTCATCCTACATTCATTTATACATATATATATACATACTGATTGTCGTTGTACATAGTACCTACGAGCATATAAAAAAAATAATTATTTAAGATAAAAGGAAAAATAATCACTGATTATATAATAAAAATAATTTAATATGCTTATAATATAATTAATTTTGAATTTTACTAATAAATATCCATTGAACTAAAAGATCAGATATTCTCAGAGCTACACGCTTTTAATTTTTGTTTTCTCTTCTTCTATAAATTTTCATTAACATACGTGGTATTTAGAGATAAATAACTTTTATCACACTTTCGTATTACACACTGATGTTGCACTCACAAGTGTGTTGTATGATGGTGTGGCTCCACTTTTAAATTATAATCTAATTTAATTATATTTTTAAATTTTAAAAAGATCAGGGGTCAATCACTAGTTGGTGTGACATTAAAACGTAATAAAATATTTGAAAAAAATATAATTTTAATCCTATAATTTAAAAGAAAGTCAGAATTTGCTAAAATAACTGAAAAAATGCACATGACTATCTATATTGGTTGCACTTCGGCCATTTTAGTAAATTCTGGCCATTTTGGTCTTCAACATTTGAAAATTTTAAAATTACAGAATAAAATTATCAATATAAATTCGTACGTTGGACGACTTTGCTTCTAGAAGTATTTGAAGCTCAATACTAAAAAGACTGTATTTGTTAGGGAATTAAATATAAGAGATTATGAGTGGGTTTGCTTAAGGCCAAAGCAACGGAAAGAGAGAAAGAACAGTGCTGCATCCTATGTGCCTTTCTTTTTTTGAGTAAAAATATCAAACACATGATGTGCATTATTATATATATAATAAAAAGATTAGTCAATATTTAATTAATTACGTACCCATCAGCTATTAATTCACAACTCTCCCCCGACAATCAACTACGTACTATATAAATAAAATACGAAAATAAATAATTAATTAAATATATCACAAGTTCTGTTGATTGTTAGTCGATGATTAAGCACGTAAGCCTATTTTAATCTTTTTTTTTTTTTTTAAATACAGCAATGGCTCTAAAGCGCGTAATATACTATTACAATATTTGAGAAGTAGTACATACGATACGAGGTTTTTTTCTTTAGTTATATGAGTTGATGATGTATGTAAAAATATTAAATAGTGTAAATATTATATTATATTATATTAACAGCATAAAATGACCTAACATAGTTAAAATAAATTAATATTTTTATCAATGTATAAAGATTAATGTTCTCAGATCTTCACTATTGACCGTTATTGGGTGAAAATATATTTTAGTTTTTTTTAATTTTCTATTTTATGAAATTTTTGAAATGGTCCTACTAAAAAAAAAAATATTCTTATTAATATAATGGTTATGACTAAAAATCATGGTAGATGGCTACTATTAACTACGGTTAAATAAATCGATGCAAGAAATTAATTTTTCCACCATGAAAAAATTATTTACCACGGCTAAGAGTTATGTCATGGTAAATGTTTTAGCCACCCTCGCAAAAACCATGACCAACAACTACTGCGTGGTTGTGGTCAATAACTATTTATTATTAATCATAACAATTAACGATAGTTAAATGTTATAATTTTTCTAGTGTCTAGAAATTGAAACAACTAGACACATTTAGTTCTATGCTTTACGGAATTTTCAAAAATGCCCCCAAATTAATAAAACTTTACACATTTAGTCCCATGATCAAATTCTCGTAGAAAAGAAGTAAAACATTAAGGACACGTGTAATGCGCGTGTTCATCAGTTGTAAGAGAAGCCAAGTTAATGGACACTCGCATTACACATATTCTTACCGTCTATATTTTTTTATGAACGAGTCGAGTTCTCCCAATTTTAAAATCGTTTTAAAAACTTCATAAAATAACGAATTAAATGTGTTAAAAAATTTCAATTTTAAAATCATTTTAAAAAATTTGTGAAACAAATGACTAAATATAGTAATCCTTTATGGGAGGAAAAGTGTAATATTGCGCAATTATTGGTTAGTAAGTTGTACAACATCCTACATAAAATCCCTTGTGACATGATTATGTGGTGCAACTTGCAACTTGCAACTCACATGTTTCATTTTATTTGCAATATATAAAACAAACTAAGAAATTTAATCTATTTTTTTTAGTTAAAGATTATATATATATATATATATATATATATATATATATATTATATATTAGCAAACTAATATTAATTACCAATCAATATCAATATATATATCAACAATCGCTACTGTATGTATATATAGAAGAAGAAATACATAAACGTCTGATGAGCGTAAATCTCAACCAATTGAGCTCTCAACTTTACAACTTGATGATTAGACTGATCATAATAATAATTCATTTACTATTTGCGTTTTGATGGTTTATTTTAGATTTTCTTCCATTATAATATATTATATATACTAATAAAAAGAAAACCTCATTTCTACTCACAAATGTCGATTACTTATATCGTGACACTAATTTTTCAAATTATCGAAAATA
This sequence comes from Sesamum angolense, assembly GCA_034509725.1. Taxonomy (NCBI): domain Eukaryota; kingdom Viridiplantae; phylum Streptophyta; class Magnoliopsida; order Lamiales; family Pedaliaceae; genus Sesamum; species Sesamum angolense. The sequence continues at coordinate 1,729,254 of JACGWL010000006.1, read as the reverse complement.
TTCTTTATGTATTTTTTAACTACCCCTAGTCAAATTCTTATTTCCATCTATATATATATATATATATATATATAAAGATCTTTTCCATCACAATGATGGTTTGTGATATCGCGCTACCAAATTTTGCATGTGTTAATAATAATCCTAAGTTACATTTTATTTATTTATTTTATATTTTTTCAAATGTGATATATTATTCATATATTTTATTCTAATATATAATATATTTTAAAGAGTAAAAAAATATTTATTATATGCACGTAGGAGTGGCGTGTCATAATGTCTTGTGTGTGCGTGTATACAAACACTCTCAACTTTGAGATGATCAAACCAATCGGTCCTTAATGTTGAAGTGTGGAACCTAACATTATATCCAAATCCAATAATCGTGGGCGTAAGAGAATTATTCAGACCATGTAAATTTTCTGTTTTGGAATTTTCTTTTCATATTTCCTGCAAATATTCACAATTTTAAGAATTATTGTTCATTGAAATAACTCAATTACAGTAATTTTTGTCAAATATGAATATCTAACAAATATAATTAGAACGACATTTATAACTATTAAAATTATGGGGTCTCAATTTCACGAACTGATCATCCAAACCTCATTTGGCCACTAAAATCAATTTCGTTGGACATAATAAACTATCAATGCGATGGGTTAGGACTCTAAAAATTATTAATATTTTGAGGACAGACGCTTCTTTATAATTAATTAAACAAAATAAATAAAGAAAAAATGACATGGCCCGTGATGCAAAAAGTGGCTAAAAGTTGCGTTTACGCGTATTAGTTATGAATTTGGAGAAGACTCGAAAAAAACGGATTATTAATTATTATGTGGGAAAAGAGCGGTTGAGGAAACATCATGTCAACTAGACACTGAAAACTATTCTAGTCAATGCTATCTATCTTAATTATATAATTACTCTTCTGTTTAACTGCAGATTAAACGGCTAATCACCCCCTTTTTCTGATATAAAAACGTCACTAATTACCTCACAAATTCATATGATGGGTAAATTAATTATTACAGATTCTTCTGAAGTTGGTCATAATTATAAGTATTATTTTGTTGTTTGATAAATTATAAATACCCCATAAAATTAACGATTGTCTAATATATCTCCTCTTACGACAACCTATTGTATTTTTAATTATGATAAATTTAAAAAAAAATATTATAATTTACCCTTTCTTATGAAGTTTACAATTTTTAACTATTAGTCATATAATAATGTAATCAATTTAGTTCTATTTCATCTACCTTTTATTTTCTTCACCAGAGTACTATTATTAGGGAGCGTTGCAAATCTGGGCTTTCATAGGAGTGGTATTATATATTTAGCATAAATTACAACGGGCTCTTTTGAGTGTTAATATAATTAATATTAATTCATTATTTGAAAATTACAAATTTCTCTGGTCTTTAAATGAAATATTAACTTTGTTGTTATTGTATTTTTTTAAGAAAAAATAAATTTATACAGTTAGTCCATATTTTTTTTAAAAATAAATAAAATTATAATTCATAATTCACAATAACATTTTAGTCAATTCATCCCAAAATTGGATGAGATCTTAACGGATTGGGTTAGTTGTTAGACAATCGTTAAAATCAAGAGGGTATCCATAATTTTTCAAACAACGAGGATTACTGATAATTTTTAAAACAACGAGGAGTATTTATAATTATGTCAAATTTCATAAAAGCCCGTTGCAATTTAACCTAATTTTTATTGGAGAACATTTACAAAACTAATAATAAGCAGAAGTTTCTCTAAACAAAACCAGTTATCTGAAAATAAAATTTTTCATAAATACTCTTTATACCTACACATTCATAAAAATCGAAAACGCGTTATTATTATTTTTCTCTAGTGAAAAGTCGAAAAATGAGTTGTTTCAAGTCGGAAAGACACTATTCAACACTCGCCCTAATGAAAATCCAACTATATATTCCTTGAAAAGGAAATGCACTAAATTTCAGCTCGATGAAAAGACTTAACTACCCTATACATAATTTAATTAATTAATTAATTAATTAAATGCTAATTAATGAAGTCGCTGTGAATACCTAGTTGTGATCATAAACCTAATTACCGACAGAATTTCATGAAGTACTTGGTTGAATCTAACTATACCACATATGATTTAAATACGCTGATATTAATGACAAATATACTTGATCGGAAGGTGAGGAAGCTCCAGCCGACACGAAATCAGCGGTCCATCATCACTCATCAGTCACCTCTGGTGGGACACATGCATGACAATTAATCCTTAATGATATTATCATCACCACCACAAACTAAGCGCCTGATCATGTTATCCTTAATTGTAATTAATACCCTTAATCATTACATTAAGGTGGTTTGTGACGTCATGATTCTTACACAACTACATGCCTACTTCCCAATTTAGAGCAAAAACTGAAAATGACCCATAAATTTAATAGCCAAAGATTAAAATCTTGAAAAAAAAAAAAAAAGCCTAATCTAAAAGCAATATTTTTAGGGTTTGCAATATTTAAAGTGCACTAATCATTACAGCTGTTCTGTAGATGCTATAAATTACCATGGTTTGTTGCGGTAATTGTATTTTTTGTCCCACGAATTACATCGGAATAATAATTTTAGCTCTGTTGGAATTTAATTACGCACCTAAGTCCTATAATTTTGCACTAATTTTGGTGCTCTCTCACTCTCTTTTTTCTAGGGTAAATTACATCTACCTCCCCTGAGGTTTGGTATAATTACAAATACCCCCTCGTTGTTTGAGAAATTACAAATACCCCCTAATTTTAAGGACCGTCTAACAATTATCCCAATCTATGCATTTTTATAGTGAACTGACCAAAATACCCTTATGAATTAAAATTTATAATTTTATTTATTTTTTTAAAAAATATTTTTTTTTATCAACTAAGGCGATAATTTTTTTTATAATTTTTAAATTTTTTCATCCATCCCATTCAATATTTTTATAAGATTTTAATTTTTTTTAAAAAATAAAAAAATACTGTAAGGGCAAAGTTGACATTTCTATGCCTCCATCCAAGGATTACATAATTTTATCAAACATTAGGGGGGTATTTGTAATTTTTCAAACAACGAGGGGGTATTTGTAATTATGCCAAACCTCAGGGGAGGTAGATGTAATTTACCCTTTTTTTTAATGATCTAATTTTAACTTTACAGAATTGTTAAGTGGTGGTTTCACTAAGTTTGTGTGGATTTCATAATGATCCACAGTGAAAAGTTCACCACCTTTTCCTTCTTAGGCTAAAATTATTATTCTTTATGCACCTCCATATATTGTGATGATAAATGTTGTAATTTAAAAATTAATGTATATATATATATATATATATATATATATATAAATCAAAAATAGAAAATAAAAGGCCTATATTAATATTAGCAGCAGTATCATAAAATCTTGGTGATCTTCTTCCGACTAGTGAATCGGGAGTTTGTTTTGAAATCGTCTGTCCTGCACCCGTCCCGCCTCATTGAATTAGAAAATATTAAAATTTAAAATTTTGATGATATTAAAATTATAAACAAACAAATGGAATTTTGGGAAGAAAAATAAAATTCTCAATTCTCACATATGGAATATAATGGGCAGAAATGTATGTAAAGCCCATGGACTGTGTCCTATTGGGCCTAGCCATTTGTACAGTTATGGGCTCTAATGAGCCGAAAGGTTAAAACATTTATCTATAGGCCCATTTGCAACATTACATGCCATCCAATTATGTGTAAATAAGTCGTAATCTATACTAATATATAGAAAAAAAAAGGTATTTTTACTTATAACTTGCATTTTGTAATACTAGTTTTTATTGCACGCAGTTTTTGTGAATATAATTTTTTTTATAAAAGATGATAAAAAAATTATAAAAAATAAATTATAACTATAAATTTAATAAATGTGAAGAATTAAGATGAGAGAGGAATGTGGAATAGTGGGTAGTTAAAAAAAATAATAATTATGAAATTATTAAAAAATATTAAAATTATTAAATTAATCAAATTTTTTTAAAGAAAGAAATAAAATAAAGGGTAATTAAATTTGGGCATTCTAAAATTGGTACCTTAAATGGATTTCCTTTTATAATAATATAGATAGCAACTCTAAATTTTAGAATATCGATTATACCCTTAAATATTTGTATTAGTTTAATAATTTGTTTATTTTAAATAATTTAAATGATTTTTAATCATCAATAAAATGCCGCATTTATCTTTCAATTTTCACTCATATTCATCACTTGTTCTTTTTAAAAACGTGATGGGATATTATTTTTTCATTTCCAAAAAAGAAAAACTAAGAAATTCAATTATTTTATATCTAACTTCAAAATATGGGTAATTATACTTTCTTTAATGTCAATTTTTTTTTTTAAAAAAAAGGGTCTGTTTTTTAAATTAATTATTATACTATTTAAATAACAAAAAAAAGACATAATTGTAAATAATAATCATATATATATGGTAACATAGAGAAAAATAAAATGGTCCTTCCCTCTCTATCTCATCAAACTCAAACGGTCATCACAATGAAGATCTCTCTCTCTTCCACTCTCACATCTCACCACAAAATCCTTCTTCTCACCATTCTACTCATCATCAACATCTCATCCTCCCGATCTTCCATTTCTGCCGCCCGTCATCAAGTGGGGAGGCGCCACCATTCTTGCCACTCAATCACCACCCAACCGCCGCCAGCAGCAGCCGCCATCTCTTTACAGCTTCAAAGAATCCGTCACGGCCCAGTACCATTCCCACTACCGCCGCCGCAGCAGCGAGATGGAGGCGATGAGATTGATCCAAGATATGGTGTTGAGAAGAGATTTGTCCCTTCCGGCCCCAACCCTCTTCATAACTGAAGTTTCATGCACTGATGATCATAACCTCCATATATAAACCCTAAAAATTTCTGATGAATCTTGATCCGTTTCTTGGCATTTTGGAAATGCCCTTTTTTCTTGAACTTGTATCTGAGATCACAAGATTTGTGTCAGAGTGTAGCTGTAGGCATGAAGACATGATGACTGTTCATCATCTTTTGTTGGTTTCTGTCATCTGATAGCTTTTGTCTATTATTGCTGCAAAATGGCTATTTCCAAGCTTGTTTTTTTGGAAGTCAGTGCAGTCTTGAACAAGTTCAAGGAAACAACCATGGAAATAGTCTGAGTCCTGACCAAGCTACCAGACACCCCAGTACTGTATTATTTGCCTTTTCTTTTCCATTTCCCTTTTTCTTTTTTTGAGGATCAAAGTGTCTTTCTTCTTTGTGAAAGGAGAGGTGGGAGCCAAGAAAATCCCATGAGCTTCATTGATTTTGCAACTGTTTGGTATGATGCCAAATTCAATATATGCATTAGTTATATTAAAAATTCGATCTCGTCCATATAAATTTGTATTATATGAATTCTAAGTTATTAGATTACTATGTAACGATGTCTTTCCGTGCAATAATCTAAAGACAACCACAACTTAAATAAGTAAAAGACGCACTTAAATTACAGTGTCGTCGGCCTCATTAAAAAGAGCGAGTTGAATTTTTTTTTATTTTAAATTATATTATATATTTCATTTTATTGAATACATACAGACTACGTGCGTACGTGTATAATAACCTTTCTTTAAATAAAACAAATAACGCAATACGTGCCTAGTTCATGAATTACGCCATCCAAATTTATACATAATTATATATGTTTGCATTTCATTTTATAATTATAAGATAAGGTTATTATTATATACATTTGGTATATGCATGTACATGATTTAATTTCTTTTATCAAGAGTAGTTAATTAATTTGCGTGTCATGAAATTGAATTTAAAAAATGAAAAATAAAATAAAATTGAATTAGTGATGCATGCATCCATGACTATCTTATTGCTTGCATTAATTAATATATACACACAAGGACTCCCTTCTACCTCCACCTAATTAATTCATATGATAGTAATAAATTCATTAGACTTATTTAAATAAAGTCATTAATTCGACACCAAATTTTAAATTCTTGGACTATATTTTTTATTCATGTTTTATAAAATTATCTGAAAATTTTACTCTAGTGTTTTTTTTTTCTTCAAATTCATGTCATTTTATGTCTTAATAAAAAAAATATCTAGCCAAGACTTTAGGTACGGAGTGAGTACAATCATTAAAAAGTGATTAAAGTATAGTTTAGAGATGTTATAATTAAAACGAATTAATTAATTAATTAATTAATAATAATAATATATATTATTATAGTGAGACTCAAACTTAAAAGTTTTGGGGCCTATCTGGCTATTACTCTTGTTACTTGTGGCATAACTAATATTTACACCATTTGAATTATTTATATTATGTTTTCCTCCCCAAAATTTTCTATAATTCCTTTACAGGCCCAAAGTCCACGTAAAAGTCCAGCAACGACGTCAACTGAATTCACGCATCGTTTTCATGCTTCATAGCTTCACACTGACTTCAGATCCTATCTCCCTCTCTCTCTCTCTCTCTCTCTCTCTGATAATCAAACTACATGCTCTGGGGTTATGTATGTAACCCTAATCGCTGGAGGAAAGTTAATTTGAAAAATGGCGACTCGTATCCATTTTCTTTGTTCAGCATTCAGTCGCTTTATCATAGCTTCCTTGCTCCTCAACGAAGTCGCATGGTGCAAACACTTAAGCGAGATGGTATTTATCCATTTATTTTTTCTCTGGTTTGAATGCAGCATTACTGTTAAAACAATGCTTGCTTTATGCTACGAAAGAGCTTTTCTCTGGTTGGTATTACATCAGGTTTTGGAGGGCGTTTGGATTTATAGTTTAAGAGTTATTTTGATTAATTTGATTTCGTGGAACAAAAATAGTGAGTGTGATGCTAGGTTCGGTGCAGTAGACGGTGAAGTTTGATTCTTTTCGTTGATGGAGTTGAGGCAGTTTCATCATGCTGGAATCTTGATGCATCAGTTACAAGATACGGTTTAAGCACATTGGATTTGGGTCTAATTATTACTTTCTGTCCAGGAGAGGGTATCAAGTAGTCTCTACTTATTTTCTCCAACATCTTTACTACAATTTGAAAATGTCTGTAGATTATGTTATTCTATAGCGAACTATGGGACGCATGCTATTTTGCTTGCTGACTGGATATATGAACTTAATTACTAAGATGTTTATATGTTTCTGGAGCTAAATTTTGTGAAATGTATGCTAATTACAGTTAAAGCATTAAATGAAATAAAGGCATCACTAGGATGGAGAGTGGTGTATGCATGGGTCGGTGATGATCCTTGTGGAGATGGTGATTTGCCTCCATGGGCTGGTATCACGTGTTCTGCTGCCAATGAGAATGACTACAGAGTTGTTACTGGACTGTTAGTTGTCTCTTTTCACTTTCTTTTAAGCAACTTTTCTGACTCTTCTGCATTCAGAATTTTTCAAACTGAAAAAATTGTCCAATAATCAGATCATCATACTATCTGCTGTTGACCTTCTGCTTTCAATCTTTTCAGGGAAGTTTATGCAGTTTCTATTGTTGGTCCTTTTCCACTTGCAGTTATCAATCTGGTGGATCTTACTAGGCTGTATGGTTCTCCTTTCTTTTCCTCTGGTGCTATATGAGTAATTCCTTGTTGCTATTTGAGAATGAGATTATTATAGCACTTCTCTCAGGCTTTGAATTTCTTTCTTTCTTTTAATAAATACAATATATATATATATATATATATATATATATATATATATGTATATGATGGAATCTAAAACCCAGTGAATGGTACATAGAACGGTGCTTCCTGCTACAAATGTATTATGATGTCAGCACAAAATTTTGAATTGAACATTTTGGTACTTTTCCTTATCTTGAGATTCTCAAATATGCAAAAACCATTTTCTGTGGCAGGGATCTACATAATAACAAACTTACTGGGCCAATTCCACCACAAATTGGACGGTTGAAGCATCTCAAGATACTGTAAAGTCTTGTCTTTCTCATTGATAAACAATAAGCTGTCCTCTGTTTGTCATTGATGCATGCAACATACAGTTAATGCATCACTCCTACTTAAGTATGTAAGGTTCCTTATATGTATATGACATATTTTTGACTGACTGGTCAAGGACTGATGACATGTCTGGTCAGTCCGTTGATTGGCCCCATTACTCAATGAAAGCATGCACCAAAACCACAAACAAAAACTTACAGAGTTCCTAAAGAAATATCAATAGTTCGCCTTCTACAAAGTGAGATGAATATCTTGTTCATATGCTGATGTATGCTACTTGTAAGGATTTTTCTGTCATGCCACTCGAGCTGTGAATATGTAATATGGGCTTGTTTACCCATACATGTTCATTTTAAATCCAAAACTATCTATACTGAGTTCCATTGCAGTCTGAAATCTACCTTTCAACTTAAACTCTAAGCCTGATTTTCTTTCGATCTTCAATTTCAGTTGTGAATCAGAGCTCATGTTATAATCAGAGTTCCATAATAATGAATCTTTTACTGTATGACATTTGTGCTTCGTGTTTTGACTTGAACAATTAAACCCCTAGTGTCAGCCTGTAGTACGAAACCCCTAATGTCAGGCTGTAGTATCCTGGAGCTTCGTTATGCTAGGTAATGTTTGTCAGCTGCAAGCTTTGTGAAACATCTAAAAATCTACTAATGTGACCTTGCTATATTGGTGTGACCGCTGTTATATACTTATAATATATCAATGTGTGGCAGACAGGTTCTGTGAAAAATTTCAGATTGTGTGAGAAAATTAGGTTTGCTTCGCTGTTTGAAATTCTTTATATGTCAGTTTAAGTTGATCGGGTATGCTGTTATACAGTCAGAATATAGACACCTTTCTTTCTTGAATAGTTCTAAGGCAAAATAGCACAACCCAAAGGTAGAAACTGGGATTCTGTTTTCTTTTCTGCTCCTTCACTTTCCTATATAATTTTGGCCTATTTTTGACATCTTCGGTTTTGTTTGTGCCTGTGATTGATTTTATCAGTAATTTGAGGTGGAATAAGCTGCAAGATGCCATTCCTCCTGAAATTGGCGAACTAAAGCAGCTAACACATCTGTATGTGATGTTAATTTTTAAGACTATTCATTCTATCTAATTTTGCATCAAACCTGTTTTGCATAGTTGACAGATGATTGTGAATTTTATGCAGCTATCTAAGTTTTAATAATTTTAAGGGGGGAATTCCCCGGGAGCTTGCAAATCTTCCCGAACTCCGTTATCTCCAACTACATGTAAACCGTTTGACCGGGAGAATTCCTCCTGAATTGGGAACTTTGCAGAATCTGCGTCACTTGTAAGATCATTTTACGACTTTTTGGAATGTGCAGTCTATGGCCTATCACTACAGTTGATCGAGTTTGAATATTTTTCAGGGATGTTGGTAACAATCATTTGGTTGGAACCTTAAGGGAACTCATTCGTTTTGAAGGATGCTTCCCATCTCTTCGTAATCTGTATGCTTTATTTTTTCTGGCAATCAATTGATGAGCTATTTACTTGTTCTCTTGCTAATTTGAACAATCAAGTGCCTAAGCATCTCCGGATATTTTAATGTCACAGGTATCTTAATAACAATTACCTTACAGGCGGTGTTCCATCACAGCTTGCCAATTTGACGAACTTAGAGATCTTGTGAGTTTATGTGAAGTGAATTGGGAAGTCCTGCTTGTTATTATGTCCTCTTGTTCTGTTTCTTTCTATATTGTACTCACTTAGCAATTTGACTGTTCTGTTCGTTCCAGATATCTGTCGTATAACAAGATGGCTGGAATTATACCATTCGGGCTCGCTCATATTCCTCGATTGACTTACTTGTAAGTATGGTTTCATATATTAGATGATATCTACATTTTGAAGCTCTCAGACATACTTTAGTATCTTGTATTTGCTTCAAAGTATGCCTATTTGGGTGGTCTTGATAGTCATATGGTGAAAAGAGCAGGATAAACGGTCTTTTTCCAAATATTGTCCATCCATTTGTTGCTCTCTTCTTTTGCCCTTCATGTCTCCATTAAACCTGGGACAAGAGTCCAAAGCTTACTAGGAATAACAAGGCAAACTTAGTAATGAACCTATGGCTTTTATGAAACAATCCTCTGGCAGTATAACTACCAGTACTGCCTACAGTTGGATGGCAATATTATATGAAAGATCTCCTACTTCTAGTGCCTCACATGCAATAGTTGTGATAGTACATGGCTAATGAGAACCAATTTGAAAAAAGGGTGTGTTATACTATGTTATGCTAGAATTGTTTTTGCTATATCAACCTGTTTCCCTGATTCAGGTACTTAGATCACAATCAGTTTCTAGGGAGGATTCCTGATACCTTCTACAAGCACCCATTTTTGAAGGAAATGTGAGTTTTCACTTGAGTGATTATTTCGCCAACCAACTATTTTGAGGCTTAACTCTCAGTTCACTTTCCAAACATTGTTGTCACAGGTATATAGAAGGAAATTCATTCCGGGAGGGTGTAAAACCGATTGGCGACCACAAATATCTGGAACTTTCTGATTCAGATTTCCTATTTTAAGCAAATGAATCAACTCAATTTTGACTCGCATCTGTTTTCATCAATCAAGTTTCCTTTCTTTTATTAATAAAGGAAACACCATATTTGTTGCAGAGACATTCTTCGTAGTTGCATAAGTTTGTTTTCTCAATGTTAGCAGTGGTCTTGATAACGGAGATTGATCTCCTCCATGCTCGCTTCCATAATTGGGCCAGGTTCTCTTTCCTGAGATGACTATCAGGACATGTGACACTCGGAACTAGTAGTGAAAATATGATCTTGTTCGTGGTCCTTCAGACAGTCCTGCCTGTGTGAAATATGTGGGCGTGGTGGGGCTCTAAACATTGATTGGGGGAATTGACGTGCCCATTATCACCATGATCACAACGGGCACTATGCAATGCCCTCCAAACAATAGACTGGAACCCGAAATAGACATCCTCTGAACTTCAATCTTAGCTTTTACAATAATCTTTGCTCCCTTGAGCAAATCAACTAAACGTCCATAGTGCTCTTGCTAGGCTCAATATTCTAATGTACAGCCCAATTAGGCTTTCATGTGTCATGTGTCATGTGTCATGTGTCATGTGCCATGTTCCAGTAGTTACAACAACCTAACTGAACTTTCTCCATTCCCAGAATCTGCGTAGTATTGCCGCAAACATCACCCCTGTGCGGCAATCTATCAAACACCTTTTTTGTGAAACCCAAAGCAAGGGAAATGCCTGCTTTGACATTACCAGGAGTCCACTTTCCAATTTCAAGGGAACCCGGACGAGTATTAGTGCAAAGTTGTTCTTTTTTTGTTTACACTCACACATCCAACACACGCACACACCCAAAGTTCAAACACAAAAACTCTCGTACACAAGTCTCATGCTTGAACCATTGGGCTGTGCTCGGGGCACCAGCATGAGCACAAAGTTGACACAACTTGCCTCATCATTCACTCAACTGCATCAACCTAAAATAATTTTAATCCTTAAAAAACAAAAAAGGACACAACACAATTCCAATCCTTCTTTATGACAGTTCCTCCCAAATTCCTCTCTATTTTTCACCTGGGATTCATAAAAATAAACCTTGCTGATTAATGATGCTCTTCTCACAACAAATTTCAAGACACCACGCCCATGGAAAAACGTCAACCTTTGACTACACAACATAGTGCACAACAGAGGCTGCCATGAAAAGGTTCTGAACAGAAAACCTCAAGATTTTGCTTAGAGCAAAAAAACAAAGATATTCTTCCCAAGCCCACATGCCTACCATTAATGAGCTTCCTTTAGTTGCAAATAATTTTCTTATATTTTTCAAAACAGATACGATAAAAGGCATCTCTTAGTCACTTTTTACAACCACCAACTTTACATACACGTTAGAAAAAGTATGCAAAAAGGCCAAAATTTGCAGTTGGAACACAGAGAGGCAGACATCATACTGTAACAATAAATAGGCCTGTGACAAAACATGTCTTGTCCTTGCGTTGACAGTTTCACGCGAATGCAATAAATGTTTGTGGGTTTCAGATTATGGAGTAATCAGACAACTCCAGCCTTCCCCATAACTAAATTTATCATCTTGCACATGGAGTTATTATCCCAAAACCTTAAACTCTTTCTTTACAGCATTTCCCTCATTAATATTCTACCTTCCGAGTGGTAGAAACACATCTTATTATTTTTATTTGATTTTCTTCAAGAATCAACCTCAATGATAAGGGTGGTTGATATTCTTACAGAATGTTCTGTAAAAAGTAGAAAGATATTGATGTAGACTTTGAGTTTGAAGATAAGAAGGATGTAGTAGAAAGATTTGTCCCTATTAGGCTCATTTATAGAATAGTAGTTGATATGCGTTCAGCCTCAGCTATAAAAGAATATCTGGGCAATTTTGTATAATCCAATAGGCTACTTTATCTTCAAAGATTGGACAAAAGATCAGACAATTTGTTTGAGGATGGAATCAAGGGGTGTAATGTGTTGTATTCTTCTATCATGCTTTTGTTTGTGTTGTGCAGAAGAAGTGAAGTTGACAGTGAGAGGAGCGACCTCCATAGCTAAGACAGATGAAAACTTCATATGTGCTACTTTGGATTGGTGGCCTGAGACTAAGTGCAACTACAACCAGTGCCCCTGGGGAAAAGCAGGCATCCTCAATCTGGTAATGATCTCTTGAAACTGAGTTTTTAGCCACATGAGGAGAAAGCTTCCCAGAAATCTTAGTTATCTTCTTCTGTATTGTATCTACCAGGATTTGGAAAACAAGATTCTTGCGAATGCCATCAAAGGTTGCTCTCTTGTGTGTCTGCTGAAATTCTTTAACTACTTCTCCATCCTTTTACAATTTGCATATGTGTGTGGAGCTCATATTTTTATTGGACAAAAAAATGTACAAAATTTAGAGTAAAGATGCTAGCTTTAGGTCAGGGAATCATATTCATCAGGCAGGACACATTCATAAATCAGTGAAGTCTTGTCACAAAAATTCATCACACTGTTCAGTTTTATGCTAGCAATTGGCAGTAATCACTGCTTAAGATGTTTTCTTGTTAATCTTTTGGTCTATACGTTGCTTCCATTTGACTGGTTGAGTACTGTCACTGAAATCAGCATTCAGCCCTCTTCGGATCAGAATTGGAGGTTCACTGCAAGATCAGGTTCTGTACAAAGTTGGAACCTCAGTCCCAAAATGCCCACATTTCAAAAGAAGAGATGATGGCCTTTTTGGATTTTCAAAAGGCTGTCTAGACATGAACAGATGGGATCTCCTGAACAAATTTTTCGACAAAACCGGGTAATCTTTTATGCATGAACAAATTCATTATATGATCAACTTGACTCAAAAGCATTCTACAAGAGCATAACTTTTGCAGGGCCCGGCTAACTTTTGGCTTGAATGCCCTCACTGGAAGGAAGAAGTTCAAAGACGATAACTCACTTATGGTAGGCAACTGGAAGCCAAGAAATGCCTATCAATTCATGAAGTACACTGCCTCCAAAGGGTACAAGATTGATTCATATGAACTTGGTAAAGAGATCCCTTGTTCAGTATAACTATACAAATGCTGTTATATTCTGTTTGGTTTTCACTCTAGTGCTCAGTTGTCTCCAGGAAATGAGCTTTGTGGAAGCGGGGTAGCTGCAAGAATAGCAGCAGAACAATATGGCAAGGATGTTATTGTACTAAAAAGACTAGTTCAGAGGCTGTACCCTAACCCTGCTACACGACCAAAAGTCTTAGGTCCGGCCGGATTTTACGACAAGCAATGGTTCAATACCTTCCTCCAGACCACAGGACCAAATGTTGTAGATGGTTTAACCCACCACATTTACAACCTTGGTGCAGGTACAGGCTCGATTTCAATGAAACTCATCCGTACTTTTGACAGGCTAATCATTTTCTCTTCTGTGTTGTGGTTTGTGTGTGTGTAGGTGTTGATCCGACCCTTATCAACAAGGTTCAAGATCCTTATTTTCTTGATCAAATAGCTGAGACATACAGAGAGGTTTCTACCAGCATTAAGTTATTTGGGCCATGGTCAGGAGCATGGGTTGGCGAAGCTGGTGGGGCTTACAACAGCGGTGGCAAATATGTATCACATGCCTTTGTTGATGGATTCTGGTTTTGCATCTTTTTCACTCTGCTTATCTGTGAATGACCCGTTTCTGATTCCAACATTACTCGGGTCAAGAAGTTCTCACAAAATATTTGATAACAGGTATTTGGATCAATTGGGCATGACATCAAGATTCAACCATAAGGTCTTCTGCAGGCAATCCTTAATTGGAGGAAACTATGGTCTACTTAACACAACCACATTCGTTCCCAACCCAGATTATTACGGGTTGGTATCCTTTCATTACAATAAAGAGCTCAGTTTAACTTTTCCAATTAAGACTCCTTTAGTTGCCAAAACCAATAGGGTTGAAGTAGATCATGTTTAGTCAATGTTTGGACTTGTTAAATTCTTGTTTCCCTTTCACAGTGCACTGTTATGGCATCGCTTGATGGGAACGAATGTGCTCTCTGCCTCTCATAACGGCTCCCCCTACTTGCGCGTCTATTCTCATTGCTCAAAGAAAACAGTAAGCAGAATTCAGTGCACAGTATAAAAAACAACTTGAACATAGTTTCTGAAGTTTGCGAATTCTACTGGTTTTCAGGCAGGCATTTCACTACTCCTAATCAACATGTCAAATTCCACAACCTTTGAAGTCTCGGTAGGTGATGATACAAACTTGTACCATCAACAATACAGAGACACAAACAAAAGGGAAGAATACCATCTGACCCCAAAAGATGGCAATATTCTAAGTGACGTTTTGTTGCTAAATGGGATGCCATTGAAGCTCACAGCGTCATCTGACATTCCGGCAATGAATCCACAGCTCGTTGATGCTCGGCTGCCTATCAAGGTCACGCCCGATTCAATAGTTTTTGCTACGGTAACAGGCTTTAAAGCCCCAGCCTGTGCTTAGAAGTTTGTTAACTCGACAATCTATATTTATAGAGAAGGATAAGTGTCTTTCTCATTCAGGAGTTTACTGAATCTCTCGTGTAAACTGATTGGGTATAAATTCTATGGAATTAATGATCATTTCATGTAGCAGTAATATTTAAACCAAGTGGAGTGTAATAGAAGAAAGTCATATGTGGTGAAAGTACGAAGGATCCGAAAAGATAACACAGTTTCTCTAAAAGTTTGTAGCAAGAAGAAGAAAAGTATGCTTTCTTTACAGGGTTTTAAGATGCAAAAGCTGTCCTTCCTGCAAAGAATATCCCTCGTTTGCTTGTCCCCAAAACCAAGTCTGCAGCCTACTGATAAACCTAAACAAGTTTACCTCCATCTACTGCTTCTCCTTCAAATGAGTTCCAAACTACAGAAACCATAAGAGCCTTATTCATCTATGGAAAGCTTGATTAAGCAAACAAGGTAAAGCTGTTGAATTCTACCTTGAACACGTTACATGTGCAAGTCGCCTGATGGTCAAGGCCAATTCTTCTTGCATATATTTCTTTAATTTGCATCTTTTTGTGTGTTGCCACTAACGACTTCTGCAGAGCAAAATTTGCTGGTACACGACAGGAAAATAAAGAGAGCAGAGGCACAGTAGAAAGGAAAACACCACCTCAAAAAACTCTACCCTCTGGAGGTAAACTATAGTTCTTGAAGATTTTCTACAAAATTTAAATGGGTGTGAAGGTTTTTAAGCAATCAACCAACAATAACTAAAAGGACATGATAAAAAGACAAGCATTTATCACAAGGGCTTCAATGCAAGATCATTAATTATGTGGGGATGAAACAACCAACACTAACCATGCAATAGCTTTTTGCAGAGAGAAAAAGAAGCCAGAGCTGGTTAAGACGACAGTTTTCTAGACAAATGAGTTGGGATAACGATTTCAGTGCTCTTGAGTACCCCACTGCGGTTGCAGCAGCAGCTTATGCTATTCAATCACTTGAAGAATCAAAGTCACAGGATCAGAACTTGACAACTTATGGCCCTGACAAGTCCTTGAACAAGATGAGGAGCAAAGCAGAAGACACTGGTAAGAGATATAACCTTGCCTAATCCGCATGTTCTAAAAGAAATTCTTTCTCTATTTCCCATTGTCAACGAATTATACATATGCCAGAGGAAATGTCGAGGAGAAATTATAAGGATCCTGATATCAAGATGCCAATAAGCGCCTCCAGGAGTAAGAGGATGCCTCAAAAGGCAGCGGACCCTGCACCACCCAGCAAGGATAAAATCAGCTTTGTTGATACCAATAAAATTAATAGTAAAAAACCTGCCAATTCAGCTGATCAAATGGCTCCTGAACGTGCCCCGTCCATGGGAAGCCCTCCAACTTTTGCAGATAAGCATTTGGATATCCGTGAGAGGGAAAAGCCTGAGACCCCACCGCCAACATCTGATCTTCCACCCACCAGATGGTCCATGACTCAACCAGTTGACCCAAGAAGGCAAACTGCAACAAAACCTGGATCTGCAGATTCTATGGCAGATGCTTGGGAAAAAGAAAAGATGGCAAGCATTCAAGAACGGTAACAATTCACTTCTACTAAGGGGAGTAAGATTGTGAATGCATCTCTTTCTTGAATGTTTTCTACAATTGTGCGTTAACTTTTGCTTTTAATGAAAGAAATTTCAGGTATGAGAGGATGAGGGCCATCATTGATGACTGGGAGATTAACAAGAAGAAAAAGGCGAATCGCAAAATGGAAAGGATAGAGGTTGTTGTGATCAGTAGTCTTCAAATGTAAACACTAGAAATCAAGATTATTCAGATCTGACAATGAAAACTTTTCAGGCTAAACCGGAGAATAAAAGAGCAGAAGCTTTGCAGAGCCACCACGAGGAGATAAAAAGAATTGAAGAAATTGCAGGAGGAGCCAGGGCACAGGCAGAGAAGAATCGCCGAAAGGAGGAGCTCAAGGTGAAACAGAAAGCAAATAAAATCAGATCAACAGGGAAGCTCCCACCAACATGCCTGTGTTTTTGAATTACCAATCCAAGACTTTCTTTGATTAAAAGAAAGTGATGAAAATTGTAAATGAGAGGAAATAACTTCACAAAACAGATGAGTTTGCATGGAATTTGAGTGCATGGAACAGCTCTGAAATGCACAACAAACCACCAGAACATGTGCAACCAAGAAACCTGCAGTAACAAGTAAAAAGGCAACCTTTTTCATCATTTCAGCATTCATAGAATCTTGTGAAAAAATGGAACTTCTTACCATAAAATGGCAATGTTCAACAAATGGATTTTCTCACTTGTTGTGACATATCATACTGTGATGTATCTTATCTATCCATAATAAGAAACACATAGAGAATATGCAAAATTAACACTATGCAGCTTCAATTTCTAGACTAGACCTCCATTCCGTGAAACAGCATAACATTAACAACAAAGGCTAAAGTAAGATTGGATCCAGAACTCGAGTTTAAAAAGGTAGGGGATATGGCTGCAGAAGTAGACCGCCTTTTCAATCTCACTTCAATTCTCTGGCCATGAAACATTAAGCAATAAAAATAAGACTAATCGAATTATCACTGCAGGAAAGCCAAGTCAAGGGTGAAAACTGGTGTGATTAGAATAGCTAAAAACATGTCCAACAAATATTTACAGCATCTTTAAAATTTATATGTTAATCAGACAAACATCTAGTTCACAACTTCAGAGAAAAGGTAAGTTATCACTGTGTACAATTTTCTATCCGACAACCAAAAACCAGAACAAAGGAGACCAATTGACGGGGAATAGGTTCAAGTTCTGGTTTGCCTTTGCAGCCAATCCAAAGCAGGATATGCAAAATACAGCACCAGGAAAGCTGGGACCACAAAGAGAATTGTGCTTACCAAGTACAGCATTAGGATGGCAGCACTTGTAGGTAATGCAAATATGAGTAAGAAAAGTAGAATAACCAATAGAAATTTGGCTGTTATCCGAAAGGAAAGATCTAGGGATTTGTGAAAGGACATATTCAGCCTCTCAATGCTGAAGCTATCATTGTTGCAGGAACAAGAACACCCAAGCTGATGCAACATCTTGAAGGCAGTACTGGAATTGCAATCCCCAGTATTTGAATTGCACCTCAAGGACCACTCTTGTTGACAATCTTGACAGACCAAGGTTGGAGACTTTGCCCTGTCAAGATTCCTGCTCTCGACCATCCAGAGAAGGAAGAAACTCTTGATACTGGAGAAATTCACGTCCACAGTATAATGGAGATCAACGCCAATGGGATCAAAAGTACA
The DNA here is from genome assembly GCA_034509725.1 of Sesamum angolense. NCBI lineage: Eukaryota > Viridiplantae > Streptophyta > Magnoliopsida > Lamiales > Pedaliaceae > Sesamum > Sesamum angolense. The sequence goes on along the minus strand of JACGWL010000006.1, from coordinate 1,710,922 downwards.
TGCATTGTTCAGCTGCTTGATACTGTCAAGCAGACAGGGCTAACGACTTTGCAAGATGGAACAGTGCATGAGATAAAAATGCACGTCGATCGTCAAATAGTATCTCTTTTATATTTAAATATAAATATAAATATATATATAAATATTATATATTTAATATTGGATTTTTGAAAAATAAAAATTACTGTTAATTATCAAATTATGTCTCTTTTATATTATATTTATATGTATAAGTATGTGTATATATTATACATAAAAAATTTAAAAATAAAATATACATAGTTAAAATGTAAAAACTATTAAAATAAAATGTGTTTTATTTTGTCTCGAAAATTATTAAAAAAAACAAAACCAAACGTGGAGAGTTTTTGGCTATCTTTTCTCCCTCTCTATCTGTATTTCGTAATTTGCAGAAGTTTTGAACTGTTGAATAATTTCTTGAAATTTTAGCTGGATCGGAAATTATCAAACTAATAAATATAATTGGGCAGGAACGTCGTCGTCAAGCTTATTGGACTTTAGCTACTCCGGCCCATTTGTTGAACTACTTCTTGGGCTGAAATCCGGAATTTGAGACCTTTTAAATATTTCTCCTGAGAAGGGAAAAAAAAGTATTTATAAACTTTTTATTATTAATTATTTTACGGACACAACTTTATACACAATTTCTTTGGGAAAAATCCAAAACCCCCCCTGTGATTTTAGAAATGTTCAAAAACCCCCCTGTGAAAATTAAAATATCAATTACACCCCCTGTGATATAAAATAAAGTTTAAAAAAACCCCTGAGACCAAGGGTTGCTGCTCACACGCGTTGACTGCGAATTTTGGTGCGAAAAGTGTCTTTTTTGGACATTTTTGCCCTTATCTCACATTTAATATATATAAATATTATATAATACATAATATATATTTATATATATATATATATAATTTATATAATACATAAAATAAATTAATAACTATAATATATTTATAAATATAATTATATTAATATTTTTAATATAATTTTTTTATTATTAAATTAATTATATTTTAATTTAAAAAAAAAAAGAAGTAGAAGAAGCGGCGGCGAAGTCGCCGCCCGCGCCCCTCCTCACCCTGGGCGACGGCACCGGAGAGCGCGACGCCGTCGCCCAGGGAAGGCGAGGGCGACGCCGTCTCCCACCGCTGTCGTGGGCGACGCCGTCGCGCTGTGTGGGCGACGGGCGTCGCCCTCGGCATCTGGGCGACGCCGTCGCCTAGAAATAGTTCAGGGCGACGGCGTTGCCCAGACGGGGCGACGATGGGGCGCGGGGGTGAGGCGCAGGGAGCGGGTCGGGCGACGTGCGTGGGCGGCGACCGACCGATGGGTGCGGGGGGGGAAATCAATCGGTGGGGTGTGGTGGGGGTGGTGGGGGGGTGGGGGTGGGGTGGGATTATTACTTTTTAAATAATAATTTTATTTTTATAAATTATAATAATTTTTAGGTTGACCAAGTTGACCAGGAAGGGCATTTTAGTCATTGTCCCTATAAAATTAGACTTCTTTTGACCGGGGGCGGTGTGATATATTGTTTGTAACACAGGGGGGGAAACTGATATTTAATTTTTCACAGGGGGGGTTTTTGATCTTTTTGCATAACACAGGGGGGCAAATTGAATTTAACTCCAATTTCTTTTATCATCCATCATTACCGATTTTATGCATAATATTTTTCACTTTGAAAATTATAAAAATAAAACTATTATCATGATGAGATTAAAAAAAAAAAAAAAACTTCACCGATTAATATACATATAGTTTACAATAATAAATGTCAATATTTTCTTTTTCAGACCTTATTTACCAGAAGATATAAGATTCTAGGGCTAGTTGAATTTGGATTTTGGTCAATATTATGTGAGAATTTATTATGAATAATCTATTTATATTAGTTAATATACTGATAACTTATTTACCAACATCGTTGCTATAAAGGATTGAAGTGGCTTTGATAAACTTATCAATGGTTCATCTAACGCAGTGGGTCATCAAAGAGACAAATTTGACTGAAGAAAATGATCAATCACAGAATAAGTATATTGCATTTACTCTGTGATTAGATTAATTTGACTGAACTAGATTCGGGTAAAAAAAAATTCTTTTAACAGGGCATCAAAATAAAAATCGAGCACTTGAAGCCAAAAAAAAAAAAAAATGGAAAGAGGAGATTGTGTTGGTGAAATTGTGGTATTGATGGCAAAAGCTGGTATCATGATGTCAATAGAATGACCACATCGTGACCCCCACTCTGAGTTAAGAGTCTTTGACAACTTTACCATAAATTGCAAGTATGGGAGCACTGCACGAGTGGCAGCAGAGTTGAGTGCCATAACAAGGGGAAATTGAATTGCCCGAAGGAGTGTGGCTGAGAACACAGGTGGATTTGGATTCCTGAAATTGGGTGCACTGCACTGCACCAATTCCAATCCACTTGTGTTCTCAGGTCACCCCTTTGGGAACCGCTTGTTTCTGTTCTGAGCTACAACATTAATGGTAATTTTCTTTTTTTCTCTTTTTTTTATAATAAATTAAAATCTTTTATTATAAATTCATGTTTATCTTATGAAATTTATTTAATATATGGATGTTATTTGTATAAGATAACTTTTTATTTATAAATAATGTGTATATATTGACGTACCATTTTAAATTTTATTAAATTGCATTTTGTTATTAAAGATTGAATTAAGAAAAAGAAGGAAATTGCTTAATTCAATATGTAATTGTTTTTATAATTTAAATCAAGTATTTCAGATCGGATTACACATATTAAAAAAAGTAATATAAAGAATTTAAATAAATTTAAATCGAATTACATGTTTAAAGGAGCAAAAAAGAAAAATAACTTGAACTATTTAATTTTTTGGATGAAAATAAAAATGAGGTTATTAATAATTAATAATTTAATTGTGAAGGAATTAAATTTATTTTTTCAGCGTAATAAAATATGAATAATTCCTTTTTAAAAGGTGGAATATGGCAGACAGAAATTGTCAGATTTAACCCTCCAGGAACTGGGAACAGAAACCCCTCCAAACCCACACACACACAACACACAGTGAACCTGAACCGACAGCAGGACATGGAAATCGACGGCAAGCCAGCAACGCAAATCAAAGACGGAGACCTTTTTAAGGCCGCGGAATCGGGCGATTCCTCGCTTTTCAAATCACTATCTGAAGAGCAACTCCTCAAAGCCAGCTCCCTCCGCAATGAAGACGGCCGGTCTCTCCTCCACGTTGCCGTTTCGTCCTCCAAGACAGAGGTCCAATTCATGGCTCAGTTTTTTTCAGTTTAATGGAATTTTTAACAATTTGAGCACGTGTAGGTTTTTATTTCAGTCCTGTAGTCATTACCGTGTAAGGAATGCCGATTTGATTATGCAATTCCTGGTGGTAATTTTACTTATTAGCTCTCTACCTCAATGCTCGACTTGTAGTTTTTCTTGAAACCCTATGTGAATTGGCATTCGCGTCAGCATTTTCCTCTAGGGATTGTTGCAATAATTGGTGAATATGGGATTCTGTGCCTACCTTTCCATTTGGTTGGAAAGTGTTCTCCCTGAATCCAACTTTGAGCCCAATTTTCTTGACATTGATTTTGAGGACGATAATTTTCAATAATTTAGTATTGAGAAATTTGGTTGAGGAGTTGTTTAGAAGATGGATGCAATTGCTAAATTTGTAGATTATTGCTTTGGGAATTCATATTTGACTTTTTGCAGGTAGGATTTTTTCTTTCGCTGGTATTATAGAAACCAATACGAATAGTTTGTCTTTTTTCTCCTCCCCTAGTGCAAATATGACTGTGATTAGGTGTTTCAATGTTATGGTGTTATGGTGTTATGTGTTCCATTTGCATTTTGGTTTGGCGACAAGTAATTACTTCTTTCTCTTCTCTGTGTTCTATATTTGTGGATGGATTAGGTTGTGGAAATACTATCAGCTGCAAGTCCATCAGTTGTAAACAGTTCTGACGAAGAAGGTTGGGCACCTCTGCACTCTGCTGCAAGCAGTGGCAATGTTGAGATTGTGGAGATTTTACTCAGTAGAGGTTGGATTATAACTGTTCTCTTGAAGAAGCATTTAATTGGTTTCAAAGAGTTAAACTTCACCTAGTTGCTTGAGTCTACTGGAAGAAAAATGGTTTCTTTTTACTAGAATAGATATGGGCAAAAATGATTGAAGAAAAGTTTCAGAATCGGAGCTGGTCAATGTTCAAAGTTGTCCATTCATCTCAACCACCAAAAGACTTTACATTGCTTTTGTTTGATTCTATTATAATCCTGTGATGCCGTTGAAGTGTTTGTGAACAATCTCTAATTGGAAAGTCAAAATGCTGGTGAACAGGAGCTGATGTAAACTTGAAAAACGATGGTGGCCGCACAGCTCTTCATTATGCTGCTAGCAAGGGTCGGCTGAAAATAGCTGAAATTTTGGTTTCCCATGGTGCAAAGCTCAATGTCAAGGACAAGGCTTGTACTTCTTTTGACTATTAAGTCATTCATACTGCACTTTTTTTAATCTGATCATATCGTTTATATATTATGTATAATCATTTCATGAACTCACGTGCGTATTCTTCATGTGACCTTAAAATTGGCATGACCAACCACACTGAATTGATTTTAGAACATTTCTGGATTTATAATTGTTCAACGTGACAATTTCTTTATGCAGGTCGGATGCACCCCATTGCATCGTGCAGCAAGCACTGGGAATGCAGAGTTGTGTGAATTCTTGATTGAGGAAGGAGCAGAAGTTGATGATGTTGATAGAGCAGGGCAAACTGCACTTATGACTGCAGTAGTATGCGATAACAAAGAGGTAAATGTTGAAATATCTCTCCCCTCCATGCTTCTCAATTTCATGTGAGTGAGGAATGACGAGTATTTACAAAACTACTTTTTCATGCTTAACGCAAGGGCATGATGAACTATTGGATGCTGAGTATCAGAATTTTGGTGCTACAACACCTTTATTAAACAACTGAGTTGCATCTTTTCTAAGAATTTGCTGTTCTAACACCTTTCTTAAGCAATAAGTTGCATCTTTTCTAACTCATCTTACCTTACCGTGCTCGGCTTGCAGGTAGCTCTCCTTCTTATAAGACATGGAGCTGATGTGGATGCCAAGGACAAAGAAGGATACACTGTACTTGGGCGAGCATCCGATGGTCTACGGCCAAATTTGATTGATGCCGCCAAAGCTATGCTGGAAGACTGAAACATAATGATACTCTCCTAGACACTAGAGAAACACGTGACAGAGTTGTATCACATTTATGGCTGCTTTCAAGGCTTGAGTTGGTGTTCTTTATAGTTAGTTCTCTTGAGATGTTGAATATAACAAAGTACAGATGGGTCCTGAACCAGCAGCATGTTATGATGTTATCATACGATTCCTAGTGTTCAAACATTTTGTTCAACTTCCCCCAGGGAGACAGACAGACGCCAATGCACATCGCAAGTGGTGGTTGACGACACCAAAAACTACGTGCCCTAAGAAATAGTGTTATACTTACAATATTGAAATTGAGGCTGACATCCATTTGTATTAAAATACCGCCACATCTTAAGCATGCAATTGGATACTCATCTAGGAATTGGATCTCCAACGTTAATAATACTTGAATGACAAAACACAATAATTAGAAACACAGAATTTTACCCTACACTAATTATTATGTATACCTAGCGATTAATTTTCTTTGCTCAGTAAATTAATTAAATGCAAATGTTTCAAGTCTAATCTATGAAGTTTTTGTCCTATTTTTCCCTCCAAACCAGAACCTATGTGGGAATTAGCACGAGACATGTCCTTGAATAAACCTGTTCACAATTTGATAAATCGCCGGAATTCAATTAAAATAGAAAGTTGGTCACGTACCTAGATCAAATATATTTATTCTTTATTTTTTGAAATTGGTTTGATTTCAGTTTTTAGTGCCTGCTTATCGAATTGTATCGAATACTAAAATATTATATATATATATATATATATATATTAATTTGTACACTAATTTTGTTATTTTACTTATTTAACAGAAAATATATAATTATTGAAATCGTACTGACTAATTTGACTCGGTATTTGGTTATAGTATTTTCACCTATCGATTTCTCAATTTATCAAATTTTCGATGTCGTTCACTTTGATTTTACCGAACAAACACTTCTATATTTGAAAACCTCATACACAATTATGTGTTTTATAGTGAACTACTTCCGTAAAGCATTTTCTTATTTTTTTTTATTTTTTTCTCTTTTACTATCGACGGACATGAAAAATTCTTCCCTTTGAGAAAAAAGTTAAAGGGGGAAAAGGGGACAAAAAGTTTCTAAAAGGGTGGCAAAAGCCAATTTACATTTTCTAATGCGTTGAAATGAAATACAGTTGAAAATTGAAGGGCAATTCTGATAACACAACGCAGAAAGAAGCCTCTCGCTTTCAGGAAAAGACAAATATCTGACAAATAATTCTCAAATAAAAAAAATTAGAATTTCCACCAAATTCCACCCCAGACCCAGAGCCGGACCCCATCGATTATCCGCCCTCAAATATCCATCTCATCGCTGCTTCAAGCTTCTCTTCTCTTCTCTTTTGCGTCTCAATCTCATTCCCGCGCTCCAGGTAACACGAATTTGGAAGCTGTTTTTGTTGGTTTGGGAATTTGTGGCGGCAAATATACGCGTACATGTGGAAAGTTTGTGGTTAAATTTTGTTTCTCATTCAAGTTTTGGTATGTTCGCCTTTTAGGGTTTGTTGTATGTATTCAATATTGTATCTTTATCAAATTATTGCTTGTGCTTTCTGTCGTTAATTTATTTGCAATTGGGTGAATTTTGGGTTTGTGATGGTTTTTTGTATGCTTTGGTTGCCATCAGCCTAAATATGATGCGAAGACTTTTAAACTCAAACTATTGTAATTGAGCTACAGTTCTATGGAATGTTTTATTTGATTGGAAATGTGATGTTTTTTCTTGATTGAGAGTTGATGACGGAAGTAGTGCATTTCATAACGTTTTGATATTATTGAACTCTGTTTTCAAGTTTTTTTATTATTTTAATTTCTTCAAACCAGGTTATATAAGTTACAACATTGTTGGAGATTGTTCAAATTGAGGTTTCACAATTTCCTTCAAATTTGGTAAAAGCTAAAGGAGCCATCTTTAATGTTAGCGGGAAGGCCGAGGAGGTAAAGCTTTGATCTGGGATCATAAAGTATGCATCACTCTGGGGCTGCAACCACTAATAGAGGTGGGTTGCAAACAGATAGTGGAGATTCTATTGTGACACTAGATCAAGTCCCACGTTGGAGAGATTCGGAGTTCAGATACTCATACGAGAATGATGATTCGGCTTTCCAGAATCCATATTTCCCAGACCTTTGACATCTGGAGCTGAAGGAGAGAATAATGGAAATGGAATGGTATCTAGGTTTCCCATAGATCATGAGGTTAACTCAAAGATATATCTTTGGAGGGGGAACCCATGGAATCTTGAGGTGGATGCCGTAGTTAATTCGACAAATGAGGTGAGTAGATCATGCATTGCTATGCAGTCTTATTTTTACAGGTACTGTACCTTTATGATGGTTCTTGCAAATGCTGACACTTCAACTATGTATTGCATCTGTACTATCCATGTTCGGTCCTTTAAAATTGAAATGGAAACAATTACAATCTTATTTGGATACTTGTCTTTGTGGAACTAATGATATATTGGATCCACTGACTGATAAGTTTTGTAATGATGCTTGTGTAGGTTCTAGGTAAGTGGTAATTAGTTTATGTACGCCATGTCCACTTTATTGGTATTATCATCTTCTCCGAAATTTCTCAGATACAATCCTAAAGTATCTCTACTGCCTAAGCAGAAGTTGTTAGAATTTGTCTGAAACATTACATGTTCTTTGCTTGGATGACAGAACTTGGATGAAGCACACAGCAGTCCTGGTTTGCATGCTGCAGCAGGACCTGGTCTTGCTGAAGAATGTGCGACACTGGTAAGCTATATTGACTTAGTTATGTTGTTTAGATTGAGCATCATCAATCTACTTTTTATTGAGAAGACCAGTATGGATTTTGGCTTAAAAAATCTGGAAGTACGCTTCTGTCAGATTCTCAATACCATTGAGATTTTTTGTACTGTTAGCTTTATCTCTCGGACACGAGAATGGATGTTCGACATGGGTATAAGTCCAAGTGCTGGGCTTGAGAATATCAAATCAGACTCTTTTAGGATTGGCAAAAGGTGAAATTTAACTCGAAACTGCGTGCGGCGATATTCCGTTCACACTGGAACATACAAATAGGGTGCTTGGAAAATGTTCTCCACAAATTTGACCTTATTAAATGATTAAAACAAGGGTAAATTCCAATTTATCCGCATCTACACTGCCCTTGTCTCACTTTACCCCCTCATACTCTCAATTGTATCACTTAACCCCCTTGTACTTTTGTGAAACTCTTTTTTTATACTCCTAACATCTCTATTTTATTACTCTAAAAATTTAAATTTAAAATGTAATTGTTTAAATAGTTAAATAATTTTCAGAACTCAATGAGCTAAATTGCTAACTTTACAAAATTGATTTTGGGGGGTAAGAATGCAATTGAAGCATTTAAAAAGTACAAGGGGTGAAGTGATACAGTTTAGAGTATGAAGGGGTAAAGGCAGACTAGGACAGAGTAAAAGGGGGTAAAGTGGAATTTACCCTTAATTTAAGAGAACCCGGTCATAGAGTAAGAACATAACTTATTAGGTAAAAATACATCCACTTGCTTATTTAGATTATGTATAAAACTATACTATGCAGTGATTTTCTTTTCACCTGCACAGGGTGGCTGCCGAACAGGGATGGCAAAGGTTACACATGCTTATGATCTTCCAGCAAGGTGATTATGTCATAATACTTTTACTAAGTTTTATGATGTTCTGTAGTTTTTATCAGGATTGTAACAGTCTTCACTGGTATCAATCTAGAAAAAATTCTGTATATATAGGCATACGAAACTTAAACACTCCATATCCTTTTTTCAACACAACTGTTTACTCAATGCTGAAGTTTCTTGTAATTTGCAGGAGGGTTATACATACAGTTGGTCCGAAGTATGCTGTAAAATATCATACAGCTGCAGAGAATGCACTTAGTCATTGCTACCGATCTTGTCTTGAACTTCTCATCGAAGAAGGACTCCAGAGGTGGTTCAGTAGCAAGGCATTGAAACAAGTTACTTTTATTCTTCCTCGTGCAATAGATAATCTGTAAATACTGGATTGAGTTCTTTCACTATGTGAATGCAGCATTGCTGTGGGCTGTATATATACTGAAGCCAAAAATTATCCACGAGAACCAGCTGCGCATGTGGCCATAAGTAAGCAATTTCCATGCTATTTTTATCTGTTGTTGATGTTTTGTGCCTGAAATAGAATCCTTTGGCGAAATTGCAATTTTTATATGTAATTTTCTGTTGTATTAATTAATCCCTTTATCTAATTCTTATCTGTGAGCATGTTTCTCCAATCCTGTTTCCTTCCTCTGTTTCTTTCCTTGATATCCAATTTATTTTCTTTGTTTAGGAACTGTTAGACGGTTTCTTGAGAAACAGAAGGATAAAATACATGCAGTTGTATTTTGTACCATAACCGCATCTGATACAGAGATATATAAAAGGTTTGTTACTGAAAGTACCAACAGTTGGATCTGTTGATGCATGTCACGTGCTACTGAGAGATTAGTTTACGCTTGAAGCTATCATTTACCTGTCAATTCTCATTGCAGATTGCTCCCTCTTTACTTTCCCCGAGATAAACTTGAGGAGGAAGTAGCTATCTCAAAACTTCCTGCTGATGTTGGAGATGAAAATGGTGAGACAGTTATCGATGAACGCAAAATCAGAATAAAGCCTTTACCAAATTTGAAGAAGACTGTTCCAAGATCTCCCGTGATGTCTGCTGATTTTCCAGTTAGTGATATTGCGTTGACGAGACGGTTAGTGACTCAAAATACCTTCCTGGCCCTTATGTATGCATCATGAATGAGCTTGCTCTGAGGTTTTAAGTATTATGTGGTTAACTTAGTGTGGGCATGTGTGTTTTTACCCACTTGTTGTTCTCAATTTGTTCGGACTTTTTTCTCATGTGAAATTTTCCACCAAGAGCTTTGACCTCAATGAACTTGCTTTAGAATCTAAAAGGATATTCCAGAAAGGTATATCTTGGTTTAAGCTTACGTGGTGCTAGTTTTCGTGTTACCTACTTTGACTTTTGAATGCAAATTGCAAGATAACCTGCTGTTTTTGGTTGACTCGGTACTTGCGTATGGCATATTGTTGTCTAGTAAAATAATTCATTTGGCTTGGTTTCTGTTTAATGAAGTTGTCACTAGCATGATGTGGGGACTGTTTTCTCACGTAGAATATTTTATTTTATGATCTTATTGAATGTAGGCATTCTTCTCTTTTAAGCAGGGATTCGTCGTACTTGGATTCATATCTGGATCCTGCTTTTATGTCCTTGATCAAAGATCCAGATCAGAGACGGAGTGAACAATGGGAAAAGGCAGCTCAGGCACGAAATGGTTGGAACTATGCTAGAATGCTTGGATACGGGGACCTCGGGGGTCCTCCTTTATCTGCTGCTGAAGAATACTCTCTCCATTCTAGATATCTTGCTAAAGCAAATTCACTTAATCTTTCAGACATTGCTGAAATGAAAATTGTGTAAGTCACTGTCAACTTATGTGATAGTGTATGGTATGCAAGTGCAGATCTTCCTTGGCCTCCTTAATGTTGTCACTTCGGCAGTTTCTTGAGATTTTTACGCTCACTTTTGTGTAATCTTATTTGTGACCGTCAGTGGGCACTAATTGTTTGTTAAAAATATGCTAACTAGATGCTGATCTGTAGATGCTTTTCATTAATAGGATTCCCATGATACCTTTCGTTAATTCTCTCATAAATTTCACATGTGGTCGCGTGGTAGTTGTTATTGCTAGACATGTACCGTTTCTGCGTGAGAATATCATGCATTTAAGTATTTTAGTGTTTTGATTACAATGAAATAGCTAGACTCGAGATTTGTGTGATGCTGTAGGTTTTTTTATGGTTGCTTTCCTTCCTCACTGTTGGAATCTTCTGAGGCTTTGGCCGTTGGCCGATATTCATGTGTTAACCCTTGAATTAGAATTGGCCTCTGCCTGCCTGCAAAGATGTTTTACATCAGTATCTGATTACTGGCTGTGTATTTTGTGATTGTCTCATGTAAGATGGGCTTCAGCAATAAAATGCTACCCTCGGACCTCTGAGACCACATGATGAGCTCTTATTGGGCGGGTAATTTGTGATAAAATGTAAGAGGGACTTTGCCAGTAGACATCATTCATATTCAGCATGACTCAAAAATCATTACTCCACTGTGTCATGATTGGAAACGCGGGATCGCTTTATTTCTCTCCCCGGAACATAAAACAGTAAAAGCATCTTAGTTTTCTGAGCATCAAGATCTTCATTAATGCAAAGCTCGTCTTCATGTCAGTTATCGAGGTGGGGTTGATAGTGAAGGTCGCCCAGTAATGGTGGTTGTTGGAGCACATTTTCTCCTAAGATGTCTTGATCTAGAGCGTTTTGTGCTGTATGTAGTGAAGGTAAATGATTTGGCTTTATTCAGTTATAAATTTCTGATATCCATGAGTTCACCACAAATTTTATATGGTGTTTAGTGGCCTCTATGTGCTGATGAAGCCCGTGCTTGCCTTATTTGAGTGGATAATTATGTTATGTATTTCTTTTTCAGGAGTTTGAACCCCTGATACAGAAGCCTTACACAATAGTTTATTTCCATTCAGCAGCATCCTTGCAGATGTAAGTATTTTCTCCTTGTTATAGTTTGCTCACAGTGTCATCTTCTGTTTTGCCTTCACCTGAGTATTGCCTCTTTGATATGGGATTCGCTGTGTCGATCTAATGTGTAATTGGTGGAAACAACTATAATTTTGTTCTGTTAAAGATGTTAAAGAAATATTGTTATAATTTCTTTTGTTTCATCTGTTTCTTTGTTTTCACCGGGCTGAAACTGCAAATTTTGGCACTTCTAGGATAGTATTCTGGCTCTATCCATATTGTTTGTTGGGCGGCACAAAATGCTGCAGCTTACTTGACAAATTTCCACTGGACATACTTGATTATTGGCTCACTTTCAGCTTATCTGAATTAACAGGCAACCAGATCTGGGGTGGATGAAGAGATTAGAGCAAATACTTGGGCGGAAACACCAGCGTAATCTTCATGTATGGGAATTCCTCTCCAAGTCTCCTACCACAATGCCGACAACATTTTTTTCTTCAGACAATTAAGCACTTCTTACCCGATGTTTGCTTCTTATGCTGTAGGCTATATATGTCCTCCATCCAACTTTTGGGCTGAAAACTGCAGTATTTGCGATGCAATTATTTGTAGATGATGTGGTATGCCTTTTATGTTTTGCTTCAGCAGATCATCCACATATTCACTTCCCCAAACACAAAGGTCAGCTATCAAGCTATTATATGAACAGTGAACAAACTCTGCGCACAAACCACCAAAAAAAGGTATCAATAAATTTGACTCGGAAAAAAAAAATAACTAGTGCAATCTTAAATTTTTTTTTATCCAAGTTAACATCTATTAACACTAGCAGTTCCTCTATTCAGCTAGTAAATATAACCTTTAGGGTCAAAAGGTTATTTTTTCTTTTTGTTTTCTTTATATATTCTTTCAGGATGTGTATTAAGACATATCTTTTTGTATCATTTTCTTTTTCAGAACAAGTGTCTAGCAATTATGAAACAGGCTTATATTTCTTCGCTTTTTGAACCATACCGACACTGTGAATGGGGGTAAAATCCATATTTCCCCCCTGTGATACTCCAAATGTTCAAATAAGCCCTTGTGATAAAAAATACCATATACCCCCCTGTAAATTTAAACAGGTGCATATTACCCCTTGTAAAATTTCCCAAATTGGGACTAACCCAAATTATTTGGCCCAAAAAAATAAAACGAGAAAATGGAGAGGACGAGAGATGAATTCAAAATGATCGTGGGAAGCCTTCCAACGTGGAAAGCATACATCGAGAGGTCATCGGATGTCGGAAAAGAAAACTTGGAAAGGGGCGGGGGGAAATAATATAGTATTTTTTTTTACAGGGGCTTATTTTTTGGGGTACATGGGCCTGTGAATGGTGATCCTGCAAATGGCTCAATTTCAATGTAATGGGTGGCGCTCCATTGCACGACTTTGCCCAAAAAGAATGGTCCTACATTTTTTTACTATTAAGAAATTTATTTCTGTGTATCCCTAAACTATTAGCATCTCTTTACTAAATTATATAGTTTATTAACAAAATTGTAATATTAAATTGTTTTTTCGTACGCCTTTTTTTTCATCGTTTCATTTATTATCGAACACACCAGGATTTCACTAACCACGATTTATTTCTGTTTTCAAATACTCTTAATTTTCACAATTTTTAAATTTATAATTCTTTTCTATAACTTATTTCCTCCATAAAAGTAAAAAGTTATTGCAAACATTCCTTTAGCCAACTCTCTATTTTTAGCAATATCAAATTAAAGTTGACAAATAAATCAAACTACTCTATTAAATTGAAATCAATGGATAAAAAGACTTACTTGAATTTGAATTTGTTATATTTAGCAAACCAAATTTGAACAATTTCTTTTTGCGATGAGCTTTCATACTCGGCTCGAATTCAATTTAAATTAGTGCAGCAACAACAAAATATATTTAAAAAATTAAATCACTCGAATCGATTCATATTTTATCCAATTAAAACTCATTCGAGCTCAATTAGATCGATAATCAAACAAAACTCAAAACCAAATTTGCAACTTATACCATACACCAATTTTTTATTTTCATTACCTGAGAGGAAACAGAATTAAAGAGTGCAAGGGAGAAGCAGGCACTTGCTTATGTACCAAGATTTGGTCACAAGTGCTTTGTTCGGGTCCTTGAATTTTATTCAGGACAAAAACCAAGGAAATTTTGTGATACTTCCCCCCTCCCCCCCCCCCCCCCCTTTGTTCTCTGTACATTTCTTTTTCTCGCTAGAACTTGGAGATCCAAACATAGCCTAAAGTCTGAATGGACAACATTTGAACCTAAGCTTTTAATGAGGCTTTAAGTCGAGATAATTGAAGGAAATTTTGGTCTTTAGGAAGACAAGAAAACGCTTGTATTCAAATCAATGTTGTGTATATATCAGGATCAAATCAGCACATTATTTCTAAATAATACAAGTTTGTAATCCAAAGACATATAAATCATGAAGACTCACGTTATGAGCTACGATGACATGTACAAAGACGAAAACCAGGATCACAACAACTCAATCTCGAAAAGTCATAAAACAAGCTCCCTGATGGCATGCGTTCCTCTATAAAACTCAGAATCAATAATGTAAGGCTTCTTCCCATTATTACGTTAATGCAACAGTAGGCGGATTACCTGGAGGGCATCGTTGTCGGCGGGGCCGTCTAGGTGTCTTCCCCCACCCCGTTAGGCTTCTATCCTCCAGACCAGCTCCAATGTTGTTAAGTTGCTGAGTCGGTGGAGTGTAAACTGGGCTTGGAACGGGAGGAGGGACAGTTTCAACAACGACCCGTCGCCTGCCCCGAGCTCCCCCGTTTCTGGTACCGTTTCTTCTCGTCAATCCTGTATTCCAAGAATGACCTGTGGCTCTCATCAGCCCTCCAAATATCTGAAGATCCTCCGTCACCTCGTGCCTTGACAATGATGCCAGACCAGGAAGAATGTCCCGTTGGAAGTCCCTCCTCTGCCTTCCTCTTCTTGCCTGACCCCTTCGAGATCGAGTTGGTAAAGCACTGCCCCCTGTGTCTTCCATTTTCTGGACTTCAGGGACGAAAGGGTTGGGCATGTAGTCTTCTTCTTTTGTTTCTGCTAGCTGCAACGTCATGGCCTCAAAATCATCTATCTCCTCAGAAGAATCCTGGTGAGGTGAGCCGGCTCTGATGTCCCTCAATTCTTTGCCAGATGGGTTTTCAAGTTCATTTGCATATGAAGACACAGCATTCACGAACCAGAGGAGTGATTCTGCTAAGGAAGCTTCAGTTGGCAGGGAAGCGCTATCATTCTTATGGATTTGTGGGTACGATGAGGAGATTGCAACTATTGTTTCTGCTGCATTTCTAAGAACTTCATCCCGTACTACATCATTTTTATTTTCTAATGACTGCAAGGATACCACCTCTGGCGTATTTTCTTTGTACAGTGTATTGTCGTCCTCGGTCTCTAGGATAACAGGAACTTCCAGATCTATCTCCAAGGTTATCTTAACACTGGTGCTCTTTTTCTCATAGCAGGGCACTGGAGGATCTTCACAGTCACTAACACAAGAATTCAAATCAATGTACTCTCTACTACAGGTGCCCTTTTCCTGCTTTTCCTTTTCCCCAATTGGCTCTTCAGCTATCTGGTCGTCTGGCTCACATGCTACATTTATGTCAATAATTCCATTCTTCCTTCCAGTATTGAAATCCTTACGTTCAGTATGGCAGTCAACACTCACCGAGGTTGAAGCAAGGGATGATGAGTCATTTTCCGGAACACCTCTTTCAAATATGGGAAAACCAAGAATTTTCTTCACAGTTTGAGTCTCTGCAATCTCCATTTTCATGGCTATAGCAGAATCACTTGAAGCCAACATACCTTTGGGGTAAACAATTGATTAAGATCTCTAACTGTTTCGTCCTTGCAAGACTTGACAACCTCATTAACATGGGCTGGCTTAGCTTTAAGCCAAGGCAGTGCTGACAGATTGTCTTCAGTCTTACTTTTTCCATCTACCATGTTAAGATCTTGCAGGACCACAACCTCATTTGACAAGCTTTTTGGAGAACTTCATTCAAGTTAATTTCTATCGCAGGCTTTGAATCTGCAAAATGCAAGCTCTTTGGAGGATTCCCAAAAGTATGATTAGTTGTGCGGTCAGACGCTAGATTATCAGCCCTACAGCCATTGAGATAATCAAACCCAACTGATGGAGAATCAACTTTAGTTCCTTGGATCCTGATACACACGTCTGGTAAAATCCGTTTAGCGTAGATTCCCGTCCCAAACATGGATTCAATCTAGAACCAGCATCGACTTGCCACTTTCCACTAAAAGGTACTGGGATTTGAGCAGACGGCTGCAAACTTCTAGTCATTGCTGCAGCTGAATGCCAAGATGTTTCCAATGTGGTAACCTTTTGAGGAGAGCTACTTGTTGGCTTTGCCCAAGATGAGACAGAGTGAGCCTGTGATCCGGTAAAACAAGATGAACTAAAGAACGGATGTGAACCAGGGGTCTGAGAAGTTATATGTTCCAATCGGCTATTATTGGAGTGATCATGACTTCTACCAGAAGATTCTAAACCACGTCGGAGCCCATCTCTCCAGATCTTCCCTACTGTAACCACTTGGATATATTCCAGCAGGAGGAGGATGAACCTGGTTAGGCATGCATTGCATGGGATGGGGGGGTAAAGGCAACTTATCTGGTTGGCGACCTTGACTTGGAGAACTGAGATTGTTCTTAGTGAATCCTGAAAGATTCCGAAATCCGTAGCATGTTAAAGATTAGAATAACTGCCGTAATAATAGCAATGCCAATAATTATAAAAAAAAAAATGGAAAGGCTAAAAGTAGGTTATTTTGACAACAGGCACAAAACCTCAGTTTTAGTACTTTTCCTTGTAGTGAATGTACAGATGAGCTTCCTCATCATATAAACTAAATTAGCACAAGCACATAATTTGACGGATATAAGCTTCACAGCAGGTAGATGAAAATGGTAACCAACTGATGAGTGGTTGAAAATAAAGGAACTTCACAATATCTTTACCTCCTTCATATATATGGGAGAGCCTTCCTCTTTCATTAACTTTATTTCCAATAGACGAACTCATCAAAAATCCATCACGCACGTTAATGGTTTCTCCAGTTAAACCAAAATAACCTGCATTTAGTTTAGTGGGGTGATTTATGCTTTTAGTCTCTGCATTTTCTGAAGTACGACCAAGAAAATCAACAGATGATGGAGCCATTGTTTCTTCAGCCTCCACGGGTTCATTTAGATCAGCCAACCCAGTAGAGCCCCTCAAACAGGATGAAGAAGCTGAAGCATTTATTGGGCAATCAGTCCTCATGCCAGCATGACCACCAAGGAATAACTTCACGCGACTTTCAGGTCCACCATTTAGATGGCCATTAGGAGCATAACTTGATACTTCAGATACTTTATACTCTTGCAATTTTTCCCCTTCTTCAGTATCTATGTACTCATCAGCTGGAAGTTGAAGATCAAATAACTTCTTCCTCACCTTCAAGGGTCTTGAGTCCAATGCTTCAGAATCCTTTGAATTAGTCCCGTTCTGGAATGGAAACTGACCAGTCTGTTTGGTATTCCCCTTTGTACAACTAATAGGAGAATTAACAATTTCAACTCCTGGAATAGATGTTCTACTATAACCAGAATTGAACAAAGGAAAGCCTGCCATATGCCATTTTCGAGCATCTTCTTGAGGCATTTGAGATCCATGAAGACTAGATGATGATGCTGGTTCCATTGACATTCGGTGTCTATGTAGTTCTTTCCTTTTGGCTTCTTCCATCATGTCTCTTTGAATTCTGTAAAGACGGTGGAGTTCGAAAACCTGGATGCCAGAGGAAAATTCAAGCACTCATGCTTCTGATATATCCAATGAATACATTTAGCAAATTTACACACGAGTTTCTTGATAAACGGGAAATGAACTAACTGGATGTCTAGAATGAGAGACAAGAAACAAAACCAAAGTACCTGGTTTTTGAAAACTGCCTCATGTTCAAGCATTTTTTGCTTCAATGCATCCTTTTCATGTCCCGGATAACCATCTACTGAAGTCCTTGGCATGAATCCATTGTAATACTGCCCATTTTGTACGGTCTTGTCCCCATTAAAAAATGGCCAACTACTACTGCTAGAATCCTCATTAAGGTCCCTCATGGAGTAAAAATGCTGGCAAGTAGGTTTTACAATGTATTTTTGTTCCCATTCCTGGAGATGATATCTAAATCAGCAACTAACAAGACCATGGAGCAATACAACATTAGTTCATTTCTTTCCACATTCCTGAACTTAGTTTCCTTTTGTGTATATTACAAAAAGTTGCTGCAGCTCATAACGGTTCTATCACTCAGCATAAAATCCAGGATTTACTGCTATTGACATCACAAATAAATCTATTCAAACCTCCAAATATATCATGTTCCCGACTTTGGACAAAGGTTTAAACTAATTTTAGCACTATAATGCACAGGATGACATTGAGATTTAGTCGCGGTTTCTATAGCAGGAAATGCACCAAAAAGAAAACAATGTAACAAGTAAATCTAATCTGGTACGAGGTGGCTCTTCCAGTGATTCAAAGAACTGAGCTACATTGCAGAACTCACATCCACCGATAAAGGTAACTGGTCGAGAAGGTCAAAATTCAGAAAAAAAATGATTGAATACACTTCAACTAATGCACTAGACCCCGAAACAGACGTTGAGAATATGCTGCCTAAAAGAAACAAATAACCACGAATGATAAATATAAGGAATAATACACAGAAGTGAACACCAACAAAGTTTTCGTAATTTTTACCCTGCATATATGAATATATAAAGAAATCACATCCTACATGGATGATCACATATCAAAACAACAACCATCAGATATCATTCAATTAGATACCAATCAAGAGCCCTAATACATGAGCAGCCGTTCTTGAAAAGCAAATGTAGAATCCAAATAATCCAGCCAATAAACCAATCATCTGTAAAACTAAAAAAAGCAGACATTTGGAAATAATTATGACTCAACCAATCAGGGTAATACTCATAGGGCAGAATTAAAGGGGAAATAGAAAAAAAAACAAAGAAGTATTTCTTCTTCTGGGTCATAGTCAAAGCCAAGTAAATCTTAAAAAAGCAGAAAAATAAATAAATAAATAAATAAAAGAATTACCTCAGACCCACATCCTGAAACGACCTCTCCTCAAGAACCCCTCATGGATTGAATCATCCGACAGCAAATTCAAGAACACAGAATCATGTGAAATTCAGAGGCTTTCACACTACTACAGCAGCAGTAACCCAAAGCTAACAAAAAAAAGAAAAAGAAAAGGGAAAAAATAAAAGCAGCAGAAAGAAAGGAGTAAAGTAATACTAATAATTGGAAAATGAAAGAAAGAAACAAAGAAGTGGGTGGTTTGGTAATAACTCCATTGAAGAAGCTCAGATCCTCATCAAACTCAACTAAAGATTGGAGATTTCCACCCGCTGGGCCACTCTCTATTTATGAAGAGAAAAGCTAAGACCTTTTAGAGAGAGAAGAGAGGAGAGAAAAACACAATATATATATATATATAAGGAGAAAGAATTCTTGCGAACTGTATATTATTTAGTTATTTACCACTATTATTAATAATAATAATACTAATAATAATAATAATATTTATTTCAAGAAAGAGAGAGATCCCAGATAAGAAATCTTCACACAAACAAACGAGCTTCCAAGAACAGTGACATGAAATTTGTCAACATCTGGTCTCTTTTTATTCTCTGCTATTCTTCACACCCTCTCTCTCTCTCTCTCTCTCTCAACTCTCACACACACACAGACACACACTCAAGAATGAGAAAATAAACTCTGATGATTTGCTTCTTTATTTTTTTTTTTTTATCTAAAACTCCATTTGTTTATAATTTGTGGGTTTTTGAGGAATTGAAATTCAGTGGTATTTGTGTAGATTCTCTCCACCTCCTTTGCTTTTGGTACAGATATTAATGATAATTTAATATGAGAAAACAAAACTGCCCACCTATGTATAGGAATAGGAATAGGAGGACTATATAATGCCCTCATTATCTATATGGAAATACATTCATTATGCTTTTTCAAGTTTATGAATTCCATTTTACTCTTCAAACTTTCTAATCTCTGCTTACCATCAAATTTCGTTACTTAATAAGCCATTCATACCAAATCTTCCTTCACTAGCTGGGGATGCCAAATCGAATTTTATTTTTTTATCTGATTTATCAAATTCGTATCTATACTCAGAATTTTAATTTTTTAACCTTATTGGGTTTCGAGACTACAAGCCCGAATAATAATTATTTGATTTATTTTTATTTTTAATATATAATAACTTATTACATATTAATAAATGATATTTTTTTAAAACATATATCGATTAATCGAAGAGGAATGAAAATTTATCGAATTTTGTGGGTTAAAGGGATCCAACAAGTTTGGCCATGGTATATATTTCACTACATTTTTCCCCAAATGTCCATTTGGGGCCATGGGTTCAATGCTACTGAGCCCAAAATCCCGTTTTTTATTATGCGAAATTCATTTCTGTCCATATGAAAGAGATTGACATCAACGCGCACACACCAAAAACGATTAGTTTTTAATTTATTTTTAACTTTGTAGCCTATTCTTTTATTTTAATTTTTTAACCCTTTATTTCGATTTTAGAATTCTTTAAGATTGATATCCAATTTAAAAATAGCGATTGATCATAAACAAATAATATATACACTTATTACGCAATTGATTTGATACGATAAAATTTAAGGATAATTACACTGTCTGTCAAACAAATAAATCCATTTATTAGTCAAAATTTATTAAATTTATCGATTAACAAAAAAATTGAACAAAAATTTATATTTACTCCTGATTGGTTTGTTACTGGCCTATTGCAGGCCAAATAAATATTCTATGATCAAATTATCCTTATATATCTTCACATGCTAATAGGTGGGGGGGGGGGGTATATCTTTGTCCTTTTTAAAAGTATTTTAATCAAAAAATATTTATTCTGATCTTTAATAAATGAATAATAAATCAATCGATGGTAAATATGAATTTTCATTCAATATTTTTGTTAATATTAATAAATTTGATGAATTTTAACTAATTAATATATTTATTTGTTATATAGAAATAAATATCAAGAATACTGAATATAATTTTTTAAATTATTTATACGTAATTACATAAAAACCCTCAATTATTCCTAAAATTTAATATATGAATAAAAAAAAAAATGTATTTGCATTCGATTTTGTAACAGAGTCTCATTGGCTAATGTGGTGAAGCAGCCGGACCCACGGTGACAGCCTCTGTAGGTAGGGATGTGGTGGACTCTCTCTTTTAAATAAATAAATAAATAATAATAATAATAATAATTTGATGGGGCATTCTAATTGTGGGATTTATTAGGTAGAATTAGAGGAATGGGGATTGTTGGTGGTGGTGAAATCTGATTGGGAGCTGCTCTGTTTGTTCCAGAGAAAGTCTAAATTGTTGTCTGAGG
Organism: Sesamum angolense; assembly: GCA_034509725.1. Taxonomy (NCBI): domain Eukaryota; kingdom Viridiplantae; phylum Streptophyta; class Magnoliopsida; order Lamiales; family Pedaliaceae; genus Sesamum; species Sesamum angolense. The sequence continues at coordinate 1,689,474 of JACGWL010000006.1, read as the reverse complement.
CAGAGGCAGAGAGGGTACTGTGTGTGTACTGTGCAGGAAGCACCCATGAAAGGACGAATATGATGATGGCGCTTCATTCTTACACGTGGCGTTCGCAGCCCAATCAAAGACTACGGACCTGCGATGATGATGATGTTGGTCAATTCTTGATCCTCCTATCCTACCTCTATTTTACTTTCAATTTGACTCCTTCCTTCCCCTCACATTATATTTCTTATTTACCAATTTTTTATATTTTTAATTCTTTAATCCACCAACTTTTTTATTTGTCTGCATAATATTTTTTTTCCTCTAAACACGTCGATAATATTATTTAATTCTAACATTGTATCTTTCTAATACATTAAAATTTCATATTCTAATCCTACTAAATTAGTAATTATTATTATAAGGATACTACCCCTAAATTGATTTTCTTTTGTTCTTGTTGGCTTCTTTTATTTTTTTAAATATTATATATATATTATATATATATTATTTATAATATATTTTTAAAATATTAAAATATTACTTATTATATGCAAATAAAAAATAATTAGTATATTTATAATTTGTTGACAAAAACTACGTCCCACTATGGAATGTCAAATGAATAATTCCTTAAATACCCCTAAACTGTATCATTTCCCTATCAAGGTTAAAAGTATCATTCTCTCATTGATTTTAAATTAAATTTTGTTTCCCACTTATATAATATGATACCCCTAATTACTTAAGAATGTGCCCCGTCCGCTAATATAATATTATAGCCGTACCGTGTTCAACTCTTGAAATCTAGTCAAAAATATTTTATGGTAAATTTGTAAATTTATTATGAAAAAAATTGGTGATGTTATTTCTTTTTCTTTGTCTAAACGGAACATATTTATTATAATTACAAGTTACCCCTTATTGTTTGATAAATTATAAATAAATTTTTGAAATCAACAATCGTCTAACAAATACCTCCTTATAGCAACCCATTGTAAGAAGTATTTATTAGACAATAGTAGACTTTAGGAAATATTTATAATTTTTCTAACAACAATGATGTATTTATTATTATTACAAATTTAAAGGATTATATTATAATTTACTAATAAACAAGATATGGGTGGAGAAGCGTGTTGCAACAGTGTATAGCTCTTCTTTTGCGCATCTTTATTTGGGACAACATTCATTCACACAAACTGTGTAGGCATTTTGGTCCTAACCTTTTATGGGGAATACGTACAGCAGAAATCGTGTTTATCTTTGTTCCTTCAACCTACGCCAAAATGATTTGACATTTTGGCATACTTTCACTACTTCATTTTTCCTTTGCATAGCAATTCCACTTAATTCTTTTCCTCGCAAAACAAAAATATCTATTTATATGATTAAATTTTTAATTTTTAACCATTACGATGGCCTTTCCAATTATTATTACAATATAAAAAGTTTATTATGGTAAGAAATCTTACATTTTATAAGTTTTAAAGTCTTATTTATCTAAACACTTTAGAGCTTAATTATTTCTAAAAGGGTTAAATACATTTTGCACCCTTAAAGCAATTACCTCTATTAATTACCCCCTAAATTAAATAAACTTTCATTTATCCCCTATTTTTGGATAATCTTTTAAATTAAATAAAAAAATTGACAAAAAAGTACCCTTAACTACTAATAATATGATATATTAACATTAATGCCCTCTAATATTAAATATATCAACCAATTTAAAAATTTTATTCAACTACAATGTTTATTAATGAATACTATATTTGTATAGATTAATTAAGTACAAACTAATTATTTGAAATTTGAGCGTATAGATAGCCGTATTGATAATTAACAAAAATTTATAAATCCACTAATTTTAAATTAACGAATAAAGAAATATTTTTGCATATTAAAATTTTACTCATTGGTATTTTAGAGTGTAGGCTATACCCTAATAAAAAAAATTATAACCATATATATGTGTTCAAGTTTGGATTTAATATAAAAATATTATGTATGGACCGATCATAACTATCAAAATATGTCTGGATCTGAGTCTACATATTGCACACTAATTGACTGGCCTAACATGTTGGATTAAGGTTATGTCAAACAGTGAAATAGAGTTATTATATGAAAAAAATAAAAATACCTCATTAACTCCCAAATTACCTCACTTGGCATTTAGGTGCCAAAACAATAGGCTCAACAATCACTTGCAATATTTTTGTTTTTAAAATTATATCCAGTGTAATGCACAAACACAAATTTATAAATTTTCTTTTAATTTAAAAGTACTAATCTTGATCTTATTAATATATGACTAATCCAATATTAATTTATTAACATTACAACTAAATAAAAACTAAAGCAATTGACTGAAATATTTAACTATAGAGGGCATTAAAGTGAATATAACATATTATTAATAGTCAAGGGTATTTTTGTCTATTTTTATTTAATTTACAGGATTATAAAAAAGATAGGGGGTAATTGAAGATTTCTCTAGTTTAGGGGGGTAATTGATGAAGGTGGTATACTTTAGGGGTACAAAATGAATTTAACCTTTATTAAAATAAGATTCAACGTCTTTAAGTTCTTAAAATCTCTTATAAGATATTGTAGGAGCTTATAAGATATTTTAAATTAACTTAGCCAAATACCCTCCAAATTTTGCCAGACACAAACAGAACTTAAATTCAAATTGAAATATTTTTTTACAATTAAAAAAGATATAGCATTTTGTCATCAGTTACCATGGTCAAATGGTAAATACCGTAGTGAAAACAAATTAACTATAATTTCAATATAACTACTAGACGTTGTTTGTACAAGTAAATTCAAAACATTAACCATAACTAAAAAATTATAACACAAATATTGATTAATGATAATTATAACTTAAGTTTAATATTAAATTTGTTTAACCGTAATAAATGTTATTGGTTCACCATAGTTCTTAAGTCAGTACATGATAAAAGTTAATATATTTTTTTTATAGTGATACTTACAATCACCTTCAATTTACAATAATACTTACATATACGGTTTAATGTAATTTAACCTCCCGTGATATTGAAGATAAGCAAATTACCTCCCTATAAAAAATAAATAGCAATTAAACCCCATGCATTTTAAAAAATGAATCAATTTACCTCCCTATTTAAGGGGATAAATTGCTTCAATTTTAAAAATAAAAAAAATAAATTACTAAATTTTAAAAAATATATAAAATAAATAATTATTTTATTTTTAATAAAATAATTATTTTTCTATTTTTTATAACACAGATAGATAAATTTCAATTTACCCTTACATATAAAAACATACTGAACTTTCATAAAAGAAAAAGGACCAATTCTTGAACTCATTGACGGTCCTAATACTATATTAGTTTGTGGTTACAAAGTTTGGTGGGGTGTCATAGAAACGTATAAAGACAGTGATTACACATAATTAATCACTTGCTTACACATTTTCTATCATCTTTTTGATGGATAAAGGCAGCTGTCACTGTCAGAAATTTAATCACAAATCTTAAACCTTGACAAGGGGGGTGGGGTGGGGGGGGGGGGGGAGGGGGTTGTTCCCACTTCCCAGTCAATTAATTTTAATCATTCTTGATTTTGTTTTTTTTTTATTATTATTATTAACTGCTTTTTTAGTGTGATTAATTGGGACCCACCAATCCTAAGTCATATCCCATGGAAATTAATGTTGAATCTGTCTAAGTAGTGGAGGATTTGAAGATGAGGGGCCCCACACAAGACAAGTGCAGATCCCTTGAGATTAATTGATGGATTTGGAGTGTTGTGTGTTGTGTGTGATGGTTGGGATTTTTGTCTCCACTATTGACATATTCATTGGTATTTTGGCAGGGTCTTTTTAGTAATTAAATAATTATAGATGGGAAAATTTGTAATTATTTTTTTCTTGGTTGGTTAATTTGGTAGGAGAGGCAGAGAGATCTTGGTAATGAATGATGGGGCCTTTTAGACATGAAAAAAGGTTGTAGCTTTATCATTTCTTTGTAATTATTAGAATTTGAAGGGGTGGAATCATTATTATTCAAAAGTACTTTACCATGATTCCCGTTTAAATGGACATGAAGGGGGACAAATTTTTTTTTATTTTTTTTTATTTTTTTAGATTCTATTATGATGCAAAAGAAAAAAGAGAACAAAGGGTGGAAAGGTAGGTTTTTAGCTTTTAAGGATTTGAACCTTTTTGAACCATTCATATGTATGTATCAAATGAAAGGGAAGAAAAGAAGAATATTACAAAATGATGGGGCTATTCTGTAATAATTCCAATTTATAAGTCCAAGAAAACTGGCCCAATTACTCTTAGTGGGTCGGTTGGCCCATCACCGGTCTAGGAGAACGGGTTCGGCCCATAATTCTCACCTAATTTTTTGGACCAGAAAAAGGATAAAATTAATTTATCAGAAATAGACCATCATCATGATTACATGTGTTACTTTTATTTATATTTTTTATTAGAATAAATTACAACGACTTTTTCTGAAATTTGACATAATTATTAATACCTTCTTATTATTTAAAAATTTATCAATACCCTTTAATTTTAATGACTATATAACAATTAGCCTAATCCATTAGGTTTCCATTCATTTTTTATGGTGAACTCATCAAAATGCCCTTATAAATTATAAATTATTATTTTATTTTATTTTTCAATTTTTTTAATTTTTATGGACTAAATAGATGAGTTTTATTATATATATATTTTTTTAAAAATACATCTACCCCGTTTGACTTTTTTTTCTAAATTTTTAATTCTAAAAAAAATATTGTAAGGACAAAATTGACAATTTCATACATCCATCCAAAAGTTACATAATTTCATCAAACATCAAGGGAGTATTTATAATTTCTCAAACAACAAGGAGATATTTGTAATTTCTCAAATAACGAGAGTGTATTTATAATTATGACAAATCTCATGAAAAATCATTAAAATTTACCCTATTTATAAAGTGCGAGTTTTTATTGTCAATATATGTTTTTGACTAAAATTACGCTAAAAAAACTTGTTCTTACATAAAATAATGACTTGGTTTAGTCAATAGTTCTTTTAATACACATTTAAAATTAAAATATTTTAGTAATTTTGATAAGCTGTATATTTTTTAATCAAATATATAACAAACAACTTATATACGCACATCGAGTGGGCTTCCTCCGTTAAATTGAAAGAATGTCGGTTCAAAGACATCAATATCAACTAACATCTTTGTTGAAGAGACTCTTGTCCATACCAAAATTGTTAAAATATCACAACCATAAATTTCTGGAGCTGAACAACCTTATGTAAAATTGTGGCCAGTACTTGCACAACGTTTAAAAGAAGTCACCTCAAAGATCAACCCTTTGATTTGACAGTCAGGTGCCTTATGGATGTATAAGAATCTATTTTCCAACTTAATTGTCCCTTCACTCAAATCCAAAAAACAAATATGCTCAAAAAGTTGAAAAGGGAGAGGACTAAAAAGTAGGTAAACTACAAATGAAGTCACAAGGTCCAACTATATATGGGTGTATATATATACATTATTCATAGGGTCAAAAGGGTAAAATACATAGGTAGCCAAGTAAAATTACCCCAATATCTCACCCCCAACAGAAGCTACAAACTCTGATTTGAAACTAAAACCTGAATTTGTGGTTTGGAAAGACCTACACTAGAGAAAGAAGAGTGCCTACTAATTCTCTGTGTTAACATGAGAGCACAGCATACAAGCAGTGTTTTCTCAAACAATAATCAACATACAATTACATTTGATTCTCAGAGATAAGTACACGATATACTTTCAGTTCAAAGAAAACTCCTTTCAGAGTATACTTCTGCAAGGCTGGTTAGTCTGTAGCTGCTGCATTGCCTGTCTCACTAGAGTCAACGGTAGATGAAGATGGTGATGATATTGTTTTACCCTTGATATCAGATGTTCCTAGATCCATCTCCTTTCCACTACTGGATGCTTGCAGAAGCTCCAGCTGACGTTGCAGAAACTGAGGGGGTATAAAAAATAGAGTTAAGTCGAAACAGTTCCGCAGCTCCGACAATATATACATTTATAAATGAAACGGGGGCAAATATATACATATATATATTACAAAACTGTGAAAAACTAAACAGAATCATGATCTCTCTCTATCACTCACACTGAAAGACACAGATACAGATAATTTTCTAAGGAGAACATCTCTCTCTTATTTTACCCTGACCGACAGCACTAAAGCATGTGCCCTGTAAACTGCCTCCCCCTTCTCATTGATGCTATTACATTTAAGTTTTTAATTTTCTGTAAAGTAGCATGCTCCCACAAATTATGATCTAATCATGAAATTTGATGTTTGTAGCATGTAATTATGTTAGTCCATCTCTTAATCTTTACATTATGAAAGTATCCAAAATTAGGAAAGAGTGGCTTGAAGCAAATGTAGGACTTTCAATCATCTCAGGCTTCATCTCCACGACAAAAAGGAACATAACACAAGAAAAAGAAAAAAGTCAACTAGATAATTAAGGAATTACCTCAATCTGGTGTTCAATTAGCTTGACTTGCAAATCATGTTCAGATGCATTCCCTGATGCGAAATGTCCAGTGGATCCCCGGAACTGGGGAGGGACAAAACTGCCCTGAGGTAACTGAGGAAAGACCATGTTAGCAAGCTGATACTCTTGAGACAGTCCACTCACAGCTCCATCTTCACCATCACTTGCCACTACATTGTTGCCAGGATGTCCAAATGTTTGAGGAAGTAAGGTATATCCAGGTGACCTGCAAAGCATGCAGATATTCAAAAACCAATTTATAACACCAGCATGGAAGATGTCACACATGTATATCTAATGAAGATAGACTACAGGTGAAAAATCATCCTCGAGAGATACTCACATAACAAACTACTAACAGCTTAACTAGCAGAATAAACTGAGCTTGATATCATCCTATACGGACCTATATGCTCTCCAGTTAACATTGCTACATCCCAAATGACAATTATCATGAACCATAAAGGAATCTAAGCAATCTATGCTAATAGCCCAAGAAAGCAGAGTTATGGAAAATTCTGAAAGCCCAAATTGAGGTAAAACATGGGGTTTCAACACTTTCCAACTTCCAACAATGTAAAACTAGAAGCCCATAAGCAGAAGCCATGGAGTGACAGCACAAAGTATACAAAAAGGTGCATACCACATTAGAGTATTTGGAGAAGGATAGACAAAAGATTTCTCATATATCGAGGCAGCTGCTGCGGCAGCTTGGAGCCTAGCCTGATGATGACTGACATTATCATTTGCCACTCTGTCACCGACAGAGCCTTGTGACGGATTACCAGGAGTGCTAGTTCCTGTGCCCCACCAATAATGCTAGTCAAACAATTTTTAGAAAGACAAGAATTGGGTTTAAAACAGCCATACTAGAAAATGCCTCAATACTTCCCTGATGGCATAATGCATATACTCAACAAGGGTTGAACCCTGTTGCAATAACGGGCCTAAACATCAACAGATGCGTAATCACAAGCAAGTAGAAAACACACCTCGCTGATGACCATCACCCTTAATCCAGAAGTTGATGTCCCATTTTCAGGTGGTACAACAAGCGCTCTGCATGTAGGGCATGTATTTTGTCTTTCTAACCACGACCTGAGGCAGTGGACATGAAAAAGATGCCCACAGTTAAGTTTCTTGGCTACAGTCATCTCCTCACGGCATATAATGCAGGTCACATCACTTCTGCACAGAAGGAAACAAAGCATTGTGAATGAGAATTGTCATGGAAACCACACTACTCGTTTCCACTGAGGAAAAAACGCTTACGAATTGAGCTCTTCAGGTGTTGCATCTGGGAAACGATCATTCATATTTGACGTGATCTTCCGATAACGTATGTAATCAGCCACACGGATTTTAAAGTTACGGAATGTCTCGTACAGCTCCCGGATCAAATGAAGAGGCACGCCATAATTCCTGGGGAAATAAAAGAGCAAGTAATAATTCCATATTTGAACATTTGACTGACGAGACTGGATTAAGAAAGAGCAATAAATGATGTTCAAGAAATGAGATAATCAGGAAATTATTTAAGTAGTCTGGTTCACAATAGAGCAAAGTTTTCACATAGAGAGAAACACACACATCAACCAAGTCATAAAATGAGCATTAACAAGAACGAAAATGGCATGTTCATTATAAAGATGCACATGTAAACCTCGGAGGAGCACATAAGCAGGTATATATATCCACAAAACTTGATAATGAACACATGCATACATGCCATTCTTTGGATAATCACGATATTTTACCCTAAACCATGCAGAAGAAATTCAACTGAAGGTTACTTACACAAAAATGACAAGGAAGAAGCACATATACATAGTCAAGTGGAGCAAGTCTCGGACAAGCTCCAAGTAGAAGGTGTAGACAGCTTTCTTTTCCCATTGTCCTTCCATAAGCATGTCACTGACGTAGAATACATACTTCACAAAAGTTGATACAGTTGTTGTGGCCAATATCATGTATCTGAGAAATATAAAATTACCCAGTATAACAGCTTTAGAAAAACCTTCTAACAACAACACAAATATGAAAAAATAAGATAGTTGAAGAAACTTACTCAAATGCAAAGAAAAGTGAAACTGATGCCTTTCTGGTTTTTACCAAAAACTTGACTGAGTTGTAGAGAAAGATACTGTCAACAAGGAGGAGGAATCCCAAGAAAGACACGATGCGGATGTGAGAGAGCTTAGGGACCGATGGAGTTGTTTCAATGTATTCAACTCTCTTTTGGGCCAACCAATGCAAAGCCTTGATCAGAAGTAAAGCAGTAACTAATGCAAGAAATGTAACTGAAAAATCTTGTCTGAAGATAGTGATTGCAAAAAGTATTTCCATGACTTCCCGCCACGATTGTTCATTCAGCCTTTCAACTTCCGCTTCTCGCAGTGAGCCAAGGAAGATTTTCTTGGTCAATTGCCACAAAATGCACATAACAACCAGGCCCATATTTAAAAGAAGTGCCAAACTGATCTTTGAAGTTGACAAGTAAACCATTGCGGGATAAAACTGGCCTCTACTATTAAAGGCATGATAAATAACAGCCAATGTAGCTATTAAGCTAATCCCAGCATAAGTTTGCAGCTTCATCATTTGAATTAGTTACCTGTTGATCACATTCAATCAATTAATTCTTCCAGATATCAGATAGAAAGAGAGATCGATTTGACTGATTTTTTAACCAAGTAACCACAATCTCAGTATGTTTAGGTTCTGCAAGTAGTTCTCAAGGGTTGCATAAAATTTCTTGGTGACAACAGGATCCCCTGTCTTAAAGTAAAAGTTCAACTATTATCAGATTCGCTTGATAAAACTCTTTCAGAACATCCATTAAAGGAAATTTAACCGAGATACAAACACGTTTATCCAACGAGACAGAAATTAAAGCATTTTAACAAAAAGGATAAAACCATTATGTCAAATACAGCACTGAACTCCACCACTCCCCACCCCCACCCACCAAAAAGGGAGAGAGAATCTCGTACAGCATAGAGTTCGTCAATTCATCGATCATTTCCAGGTTTTCGTAAATACATGAAACTCATCAGTTTCTGTCGACTATTTCGGAAATTTCAGCATCTCAACATAAAACAAAGAAGAAAAAATGAAATTGAAAAGTAGGACAAGGATGTTAATTACGGGTCCTGCGCAGAAGGAAGGTAAAAACTAACCGCCAATGAGAAACCTGACATCTAATTGCTCATTCAGAGGAAGAAAATCAAAAGAAAGAAAATAGGGAAATGATGCATACTGTGGATCTTGTGCGTAAACGACTGGGGCAATAGAGAAGAAGAAAATTGAAAAGGAGAAGAGAATGGAAAGGAGAAATAAATACCAGGAGGGGCGGAGGAGGTGGATCCGTACAGGGGTGGCCGCGCCGGCGGAGAGAAGACGGATCGTTGGTGGGGTTAATTTGGGGGAAAAACAAGACTAGACTACCCGATGACTTTTCAAATGAAGTAAGAAATATTCACATATATATTGAATCAGGGCAGAATGTGAACTTCCCATGTGATAAGTATATCTAATTAGAAAGGGTTTCCTAAATTTTCAATTTTGTGGAAAATGATAATATATATTTTGACTACAAAAGAAAAACTATTTGTAACAAAACTCTGATATTTTCCTTTTTACTTTTAAAAAAAAAAATAATATGTTCCTGTTTTATTAAAGTCGAGATTGATTTCTGGTCCCGATTCATGACAATTGTTGGGTCGATAAATTTTTGTGCATGAATTGAATACAATGCTTTTCACTAGATTGATCGATTCTACGCACATATAAACACAATATAATTTTACATTGTTGTGTCAAATATATCATTTAAATTATCTAATTACGTAGTTTAAATATATCATTTAAATTATCTGATTTTGTGCACGTCTAAGATTATTTTTTTAATAGTATATAATAATCCCCGTGAAAATCGACAAATTAATAAGCAACTTGAGCCGAGACTAATTGCTAAAATTGCGATAAAAGTTATTTAAATTTGAAATTTTTTTAATTCAAACCCGACTCAATCAAATCTAATTAAATTATATGACAAGTATATATACTTAGCTTGTGATTGATCTATCCAAACATGGTTGGAACAAAATTTCCTTAAATTTGTACCAAACTAGCAAACTCAATACTTGAGTCGAGATTAATTGCCAAAATTATTTAACAATTTAGTATAAAGAATTTTCATATTATTACTATCTCATATTCAACGTATCCTATTTTACTATTTACTTTTTTCCAGTCACAGTATTTGCTATGATAAATAAAAATTCAATTTGTGAGAGACTTGCGTATCTAAATAGTTACAATAATTTGAAATTTTCCCAAAAAAAAAAAAAAAGAAAAAAAAAAAGAAGAAATTATTACCCTTACAAAAGGGCAAAACAATAATTCCTTTGCATCTCCGTCAAAGAGAAGCTGAAGCAACAGATACATTTATGAGGAATTCTACAAAACTGTATGCCTGGAAAGAACAGAGACTTTGCTACAATTGTGCTAAACTCTGTGGTTAAACAAAACAATTTGCTTTCAGCAAAGAATTGTGTGTATAACTTGTGTGTTCAGATCGATGTCCCGATCGAGCCACGAACGATCTCGCATACTGAAATTACATTTTCTATGCTCAACAACACTATGATGCACCACTCCAGCAAGTCCGACTTCCGGTTTTGGAGCACTTCTTGGAGAAAATGAATGTTATGCTGCAGCAAAAGAAACGATCTCATCATCGATTACGTTGGCCTTAAACCATCTGAGAAGTTGGATGTGTACGTACCTCGACGAACTTTAACTTAAAATCGAGGTTTCCGAATCGCTGAGTGACCTCGTATTCCTCACGAAGGTAGTCCAGTATTTGTGCGTATTTTGCATCTCTCCACGCAATTTCCGATCTGAAATATGGACAATAAAGACTTTAAACAGAGTTCTAAAAGTAAGGAACGTGTCACGTAACGGAAAGTAACAATTTATTGGGGTAAGTTTGCGGACAAAATGTGTTGGGTGAGATAAGAGTTGGATTATCATTTGATGTGCTTAATGTTTTTGTACGAGCGCCAAGTCACATTAGAACGTTTGTCAGACTTTGATGCAAAATTTACCTCTCAAACAGACCGACTTTTAGGATCACATCAGCAAGATTTGAATTAGCCTTCCCAACGAGTTGGAACAACTTCTTCCGATCCATTGTGAAAGTACCAGTTTTCTCCATTCCGCGATTTATTTCTGCAAACTCTTCGACCATACCATCAACCTAGGAGGCAGAGAAAATTCAAGTTTAGCTTAAGACTGCAAAAGGGCGATATTGAGCTACTCATTTGCAATTTATGGCAGCCGTGAGCTATATGCTCCATGCAGCATTAAGGATATTCAAAGAATGGATTATAAAAGATGTAGACAAGCGGAGACAGAAATATAGGTAACTATTTTACCTGGGAGACAAAATAATCAAGAGCAATGCTTTGGCCGAGTACGCTACTGATTACGCGAATGCTATCTGTGTCCAGATTTTTAAGAACAATGTAATCTGGACCCCCCTGCATATCCTCAACAACAAAGGCTTCTCTTTTTATAGCATAATCTGACAAGAAAAGTTGACAGGATGAAGATAATGAAGTATCATCCAGCAGACGCAGTAGTAATTATACGATCAAGCATTAGGACCATAGTAATACACAACTTTGGACAAGCTAATCAGCACAAAGAAATGCTGGATATGTCATATAGGAATTGAAGAGCTGGATTGATGTTTAACTTCTTTTATTACTTCTCTGAATTCGAACCTCAAGCATACTCATCCAGGTCAACACTCCTCCCTCCTCTTTCTTGGGGCGCACAACCATCATGTAATACTCTCCAGACACTACTTGAAAATCTTGGTACTGAGCAACATCCTCGGTACTAATCTAATAATTGATGTTACTTCAGATGCAAAAAAGGGGCCATCTCGGTATCCATCGGTCAATTATTTACTATAATTTATTACACTCAATACCCATTGAGTAGAACACAGGAATTTGAGCTCATAGAAGCAATTCAATACCAACAGGTTACTGATTACAAGCACATTTATCATAAGAAATGGTGAAAAGCACGAGAGTGAGCAGTCAACATATATCTAGCAGAAGAAGGAGTCTCACCATCTTTTTCTCATCTCAGGAAGCAAACCAGATCGTGTGTCGTCTAACAAGCCTGCATGTAGAAATCACTTCATGATCTCCACATTTTGAATAGGACTGCTGAACATACTGGAAGACAACCATGTAGCGATAACAACTCACACTCCGTTCAATAGCTCCTCCCTGAAATGAAAGAGTCACTTTTCCATGAAGCATAAGTCAAAGTCTGAATTCAGTTGGTGTAAGTATGAAATCTTCTTACATTTTGCAATGGGGAATCACAAAATCTGAGAGCAATATAATTTGACGACCGCGAGGTTGGAGGGATAACACATCTTGAATTCTCAGCTTGCATACTCTTCAAATCAACACTGCAAAAACCATGAATGTTGAGGAGTACCAAGATCAAATCCAGATGAACAACGAGAAAAAAGGGGGATGGAGAGGCTGGATCGTAGCAAGGCAAGATGAGAACCTTTCGATGAAGAAACAAACATCAGCGATGGACGATCTACTTAAGAAGATCAAAGCGAATTCACGGAAGACTTACACACTAAGCGAGTCAGAAGTCCTGAGGAAGTCAATGAGAAGCACGCACATAGGAAATACCGTGACACAAGGTCATGTCACCCATTTGTACATAAAAAGAAAGGAATGAAGAATACTATGTAGGTGTGCCAACAACTATCGTCAATAAAGGCCATTCCATAAGCACTTTAGTATATAAACCAAACGAGAGTGTCATGAGAGATTAAATTTCTCAGCAAAGAATATAACAATTACGCATAGCCGCACTATCATATAGTCTATATCGTAGGTAAATGCAAGCGCAATCGAGTACGATTCGAACCGGAGCCGCGACGAGTGTTCCCTTGGCTAAATAATAAAAAAAGCAAGTAATTGTGTTCCTATCTGTTGCCGATATCATGATTTGCTACTAGTAGCACCCTATATAATCGAACATAGTAACTAGTCAGAGAGTTAGTTATGAACAGTCGAACATTAATATTATCTGAGAGGAATCTCCCTGGGATAGTGCGATATTGCCGAGTAAAGAAAGCTTTAAGCTGGGATTTTCGCCAGCCATCTCTATTCTCCAAAGATGCTTCCAGCTCACTCTTATCTCTGAAACCGCTTGAGTATATAACTACCACATCTCACCTTTGTGTGCATATCTATCGCGGAATGAGATGACCACCAGATTATCTTCCACAGGGCGTTAAGTGTTGCGTCGCGGATGGATTGTGAGGATGGGAGGAGTGTGTCCTGTTAAATCAGACCTTATAGTATTATTGTCACACGAGTATGTAATATAGAATTATTGAATTCTGGGTTCTGATGAGAGAGAGAGAGAGAGGTTTCCGGTGGAAACGGGTTTGTGGCTAATACTTGTGAGAGATATGAGAGTTTCACGATTCTTCTAATTGTATGTGCTACGAATCTAGTTTATACGCGGAAAGATTTATGTAACAGGCTAGCTCTCCATACCCCACTTCACTGCGTCTTATGTGAAGCCTAAGGGTTAATTCTATAGCGTTAATCGACTATATCCTAGATTCCTCTCTGTCCCTCTGTGTGTGTACTCATTGACATTGCGTTTCACTATTGCTCAGCATCGCGCGTTAGCCAGCCACTCTAATAATTCGAGAGGGGGAATTCTTGTGTTTCGTGCTCATCGTATCGCATGTGCAATATAGTGCTAAATAGAGAATGTTAATATGCGTAATGTTAACACTGAGTTATATAGAGAGCCGTCACTTGTAGATCTCGCCTAATAATTTCACTAATGCGTGGCGAGAAGACTTTTATTATAGGGGCTTGTGTTCTACTCGTGGAAGGTTATATGGGGTCAATTGGTTTGTTATATAAGAGAACACAGTTATTTATAGGTTGAGAGGTTTTATATACTGCATGAACTTGGATTTAATTCATTGGAACAAAGAGAATCGACGAGCATGAGTGTACACTTATGATCTGTCGCTTTTAATGGTATATATATTATCGAGTCAGCGTTCTCTCCATTAGTAGGGATCAGTAGTTGGTTACTATACACGTATATATCTCATTTAAAACTTTTTTGGTGTATAGAGAGTATTCATCGTCTATGGTATCTTATTCCAATTAATATGCGTTAAATATCTGAGAGTATGAGAGTATATTATATAGTGAGTTTAAGTTACATATTATCTTGAGAGAATACTATATTATCGTATGCAGATATTATGTTTTATAGGAGAGTATTATGCTATATATAATAGAGCTATTATATTAATTAAATTATGACAATTAATAAAGTTTGTGCATGGAGTTTTATTAGTATAAACATACGTATTTACTTAACTACTAATTATAGAAGTTTTTGTATAGTGAGTTTCTATTTATTATATACGCATCTTTAGTTACAGTATAAATTTAACTCACATAGTTCAATTTTTCTACATTTGAGATATATTGCTTATAGGTTATTAGAGAGATATCACCTATCACCGTGACATAATTTTATCGCTCAGTCACGATGTTTCGCCGCATGTAGTCACGATATTGTTCTCGGTGCTAGTTTCAAAACAATTAGTATTTGTTAGACACATCTGAGTATATAATTCTATATATGAGGAGATAGCAGATATATTAGTCGGTATGTATCTTACTCAGTTATTAGATTTGTTTGAATTTTATATTCTACTTAGCAGTTATAATATTCATATATTGAATTTCTGAATAAGTATTTTTCTATATATATTACAGGCACTAGAGTTATTATAACCTGACCTCCCATTAATATTATATTGTCTTGAAAAGTAATATTAATAACCTTGGTTCGGTTCACAATACTTTAACACATAAAAATCACGACCGAACTGGAACTAAACTTGTACATGACACCGTGATAAGCATTATATCATGACGATATGAGGGAGCATAGGTTATCAATGTTTTGGTCTACTCTGCTCATTTATAAGTTACAGAACTGATTATGTTCAAAAAAAGAACTATAATATCTTCCTCTTTAGGAACTATTAATGAATTAAGTAAATGCTCAATATAATGAGGATTACTTTTCTCAGAGAGAAGATTGCTCGTCTTAAACGGTAGGTAGTGAGTGAATTAGTATTTTTTTCTCCACCCCTTCTAATACAAATCAAAGGAAAAGGTGCTTGACAGCAGCATGAATATAGCGAAGACCTATCTTTTGTAGATTAATACTATTATTTCATATCTTGGAGCATACGAGAGAAAAAACCTAAATATAACATATCGCAATTCACCTCGTGGTCACGCGTAAGTCAACAGCAGGAACCGCTTCTGTAGGGTGCAGATCATACCTACCACATCGCTTCTTACGACTATACTCTCATCTTTAATGTTATGAATTGAGCATATCATGAGAACGCGTCCACCTGAAATACTGTATGAAGAACTCCATATCAAACCCATACTGAAGTATCGGATGTGCGTATATGTATAGAGGAAAATCCTCGCAAAAGAATCTGTATGAACCCAAGCACTATATTGGTTTATTTATTATTTGGCCGTGTTCATGGTAGATTACCACGTGGTGTTCGTGGCCGTCTCTTGAAATCCGTGAGTCAATATATATGCGCCGAATAGGTACCTCTTCGTTCTCCACCGCAATTATTCTCTTGTGCGCGTTTTGATAGGGGTATTGGTTATTTAGCGCTACGTTCCCCATTTGTATACGGATTGCTTTTTCTAGTGTACTGAGTTTGGAATTGAGATTTTTCAGCTGCAATGCGTTATGGGGTTGTAAATTTTGGGGGAGTTTGTTGTTCCGCTCTATTTTGTTGTGTTATTTCGGAAGAGGCACCAATAATACTTGTATGAACCTGGTCCAGCATGTGTAAGAAGGTAGAGAGTAGAGAAGCCTTTCACGCTTGTTAGGAGTCTCGACTGCTGAGAGGCATACAGTGTCTGAGAGACGACAAGATCCTGAGGTTACATAATGAGTTTTTCTCGTCTTACAGCCTGATTAATTATCGTCTGTGATAAATGATCTATTAACACAATCTTCGCAGACCTGGATAACTAATTTTCGATCACTTCCACGCTGAATAAATCTGAGGTTACTGATTGCCATGCAGAAAGATATAAGTGCTTTTTGCTAGAATAATTATATTTTTATGAAGGGTAAAATATTAATTTTCTGAGTGAATTTTGGACCGGCATTTCTGAAACAATGGAATGGGATTTGCTTTGCCAGAGAATGTAGTTAAGAGATTGTGGCTTGTCTGCTATTCGTAAATGGTCTTTATTTTGTCTGTTTCTAGGAGAGATTCACACTCACATATCAGGTATTAATAGATGAACGCATGTGTCATATAGTATAATATGAAAGCATGACTGGAGTGTGTAGCGCTCGTTATAGAGTACCTTGGTACGGTCCGTTGACGAATTCTATGTCTTCCGGCTTCTCCTGAGAAGAATGTTTTTGCGTTTGTTAATATTCCGCTTCTGATAACTATACGACTTATTCATTCGTATCTCTCTTCCTTGAGGGGTAAGATTCACTCATGATCCTCTGGTCTACATGTAGTACAGTCAGAAGAGGCCGGGAGAACTATGATCTTCCTATGTAAGTATGAAGAATCTGGTTGCTTTTTGCACGCGATATTCTCGCTCGGTTGCTTCACCTCTTAATGAGACTAGTTGTTGATTTCACCTCTAATATTTCTGTACTGTAAGCATATAGTGCGTGTTTTACTTATTCTATTTGCTATCATCTTTCGAGAAAACACTCGTTGCATAGTAAAGTGTTTGGTTTGCGTAGACTGTTCACTATGCTTCTGAGGGTTTCTAGATGAATTGATTTCACCTTTAAGATATATTGGATCTATTTGGAGGAGGCAGAGTATTGAGTGCCTAAATTAAGTATGTATAACAGGTGTTTCATAGGTTTCTCATTCAGCTGTACGAAGGACTATACCATCGTTAAGACATCTGGATATGGTGGAAAATTGTGCATATCGAGTGTTGTTGCTAATTGGCCAGCCGGTTTGTTTATTTAAGATAGTAGTTCTGGTTCTCATCACCTATATTTGAAATCTACTTATCAACGTTCCGTATTTCAATCACTCACGAACACTATGCTACCTCTGGAAATTAGGAGGAGAATTACTATTTAAAGGGTTAACTGTAGGCCTTCACCTACGGCTAAGGGATCACCTAGTCTTATCGCCGTGGAGTAATTGGAGAGAACTAGTTTTTTATTCTCTCCAACACAGTAGCTATTGTAACTCCTTCACGACCGCCTAAACTTGGCGTGAGATAATGTTTCCAGTCCGCTCTATAAAAGAAATCAAGATGAGAGTATAAATTCTCTATTTAAATTGAACCACTACACTTGGTTGATTGTCCATTAGCAAATCGAACATTATAAAGATCGAATATAATTTAAAAAGAGTATTATGGTTTATTAGACCATACCTGCGTCGCGCCATCTGACCATGTGTTTGTCCCGCTGAAGAGTCGTATGCAGGCGAGACACGAGGCTTAGAATTAATAAGTGAGCAACGGTTGTTATATTGTCACTGTATGATTGGCGTCTGAATATGAAAAGCGAACAGTGTATGAATGTCATCACTTCAGTTGACCTTAAGGTTATAGCCAGTTAATCCGGAATATTCTTCGAGCTAACGAATATTAATTTGAGCTTCACCAGTAACGACCAGTGTCAGTGCGGGAGGATTTAACAAGACGACCACCTCAGGTTGCTGGACGTACATAGTGTCCACATTGAACCAGATTATACAGAGAGCATCGAGTACAAAGATACCGGAGAAAGTAGACGCTGAGTTCTGCTCGATGTTGAAGTCAGTTGATTCCTCTAGTATTTTTTCGCGCACGCGAGATACAATTCAGGGGTTAATTTAAATAAGTTTTTGAGGTTACGACCTGATAATATTTTGAACGGTAATCGCGTTGTGCCTATTGGTGGCTAAGAACTTTGGAGAAGAGCCACATCTATACAAAATATACGCCAAAACAGACGCAGTCATAAATCGACAGTGGCTCTTTTGAGAAATCTCCTTGTTAACCCTGTTCGCTTACCACACATTCAGAGTTATAGACTGAGTCTCATTGAAATACGCAAACAATCCATACCGCCAAATAGCAGATAATGTTGGTACTTTTCTGGTCAATTATATGAGGTACAAGTACCTTCATATTAAAACTCGCATTTCAGGATGTGATGTGATAAAAGAGATAACGCAAACTCGTGATGAACTATAATTTGGCACATTATGCCATATTTGAAGAGTGACACTTCTTCAGCTTCGGAGTATTGTCTCAGTATGGTACTACTTTTACATGGATAGGAAGCTGGATTGATGGAGAAACATATATTTCAATACTAATATAAATGAGCAAAGAAGACTTATAGACAGACAGAACATAGCGTACATTGACATGTGATCTGCGTAAGTAGTGTAAATTCAAAAAGTGACAAGTTGACCTAAGAGACTCTAACCATATAGACACATATTCTTAAATTCCGATCCCCTTTTATAAGTTACTCTGTCTGAGCCTGAGTGTGTGTTTTCTTATCTTGACTTTGTCTAGTATGGTAACCACCTTGTCCACCGTTGTGATGTCAAAATATAAAACCTGTCACATCAATTATAGCTATTAAAAGTCTTTTGTTCTTCTCATCATAGCTTGTATTCATATCGTGTCAAATACAATAATTTAGCCTATGACACATTAATTACATCTCGAGTGTATATTTAATATTCAAATATTTATAGTTCTTTTACATATTAATAGTCTTATAATAATTTCATATTATACACTTATGTATACCATGAGAGTATACCTTTATACGTTCGATGAGTACTTGATAATACTGCATGAATACTATTGACATAGAAACCTTAAAATTTAAATCTTATTATTTTAAATATCTCTCCTTCCACTCTCAACCATCACTATGCCTTTATTTTTCTCTATATATGTGGTAATAGGAGAGAACGCTCGAAGATGTAAGTGGGTTTCTGAGAACATGAGCAGCGTCAGTCTAGTACGCGATGGACGATTCGGAGCACACCCATACAAACAACCTCCTATAAAGAGAGTAGCAGCGAAGTCATGTGCCGCCCTTAGAAAGATAGATACCCATAAGAAGGTGCCTTCCACTTCATGAGCAACATGAACCAGAGTTGCGTCCATATTGACACAATACGCTTTACGAGTAATAGCACATAATCGAGTAGTCCTCGGTACCGTTAAATATATGCACATAGATTTTCTGTAACGAGCCTCTACAAGACCATATCGATCTGCTTATGCTCTAGAAAATACTAGAAGCACAAGACTCACTGTGTTCAATATATCGCCTTCGTCTCTCTTCTCACTATACAGTCACCAAATAGCCCAACAATCCAAAACCCTAATTAGTCACTTTATTAACCATATACATACAAAGCGTCAGTAAGTTGCACGCTACAGTCTAATATTTTCTGCCACTTTTCTAGAGTCAAAGTGAATCTTCCGGACGTAATGGGGCACTCCGGCGCAAGAAAATTTTCCCTCTAACCTCCTCACCGGGTTAATATATGTCTTCCCATTTCCATTCAGGTTTGCGATTTATCTCTCTATGTGTATTCCTACAACAGCGATGGATCCGCCTCGCTACCCCGCTAGAACATCATTTCGAGAGTGTCTGTACCAGGTCCGAGATTCGCTCGGAGAGGGCGTCTCCAAAACTTATTTCCTGATCTAGACAGGGCGTTGGACTATTCCGTAAGAACCGCAGTCTAGCATTGTTATTCAAGGTCCGCTCTTATGCAATGGTTTAATGTAAGAGTTTATTCTGATCTCTCTACTGTCTCGCCTTATTGTATCGCTCAGTAATACTGCGTTGGATTAAACTTCTTTGCACTTAGCGGTACATAGTATGTTCACACCATTAGCCGTCCACAATAATTTATTGGGCTTACGATCCGCGGACTACGCGAGGTAGTCCTATGATTGTTTGCAACTTCAGATTTTACGCTGTAAGATCTCGTACGTGAGTACGTTATATAGTTTCATGTTCTCGCGAATTTGTTGATGGTCTCGCAGCAGTGCGGGTTTATTTTAAATGTTATAGAGCGTATTATTGTTGATAGTCTATTCCATTTGACAGAGCACTTAATGAGCACATTTCCTTATGCGAGAGTAATTGGCAACTGGAGTAATTTTATTCACTATATACCACAATCGAAAATACTGATTACTACAGCGCATATGAATGATTTTTGCATTCATTAAGGTAGCTGTATGTTTCTAAAGTCTTTAGTACATGCTGACTGGTCGAACATCCTGGTTTGAGTACTGAGATTGAAAGTTCTCTGAGAGGCTGTGCAGTGTATTCCCAATGAGTTCGAGAATAGACAATTCGTTGTAGATATGTGATTGAACACTAGTTTCAATCACAAGATCCTAAAATCGCACCATTGATTGACTATGGACACGATATCATTCTCAAATAGAAAGTCTATTGACTTCGATTCCTCTATGCTCTAACTTAAAAAACTACCTTGAGATTATTGGTAATCTACACCTAAAATTAAATAATATATAAGACCTATAAAAATAGGTCTGTCAAGAAGTGTAATAATAATATGACAGAAGAAAGTGAGATTTAGGTTTGGCAATATCATACCTGAGATGAATGCACCATTCGGAGAGGGAGTCATTTGGGTTTGCTTAGCAAGGATGACACAACTGTGAATTTATACCATTTGTTTAAGTCGTATGCACAATATTTCCGCGAGAATGTAATTTATCTATGAGCCCGTATGGGGATACAGAGTCTCAATTTGTTTGAGAGTAGAAACTAGATTTTATTTATATTCATGCTAATAAGAAGTAATAATGTTCTTTTAGGAACATGTACTAATCACTTCATCAAGTCTAATTTAACTAAGTACAAGTTGACTATATAATGGTCTCTAAACGTTGGTGTCAACTCAGGTTATGTTAGAAGTTTTTCTAACCTCCAAAACTGGAAAGCACAAGACACGCGCACAAATGTTGCATTTTGAGTTGTGGGCATTATTAGACATCTTCACATTCTCTAGGAAGCTTGAATCGATATTGTCACCCTCTTCACCTCAAATGAGTAATGTTCGATGTATGGATAGTTAATCAGTTCTGTACTTTTCATCTTTGAATCTACTAATACTTCATGCGTGTGTTTGTGTCACGAGGTGAGCCGATTGACGAAGTATATTTTTCAATTGAGGGAATAAGTATCTATGTGTGCCCACATGTTATTTACTCGACCTGACTTATCCGAGACTCTAAAGACTATAGTCACTGGAGTAGTATGAGATTTTGAGAATATGTGACATACTATATTTTACTCCATCTCTACTTGTTAACGTAGCATCCTTCTATGTAATTATGCTTGCGTCTGTGGATGTGCACACACATGTTTTTAATAAAATAACCGTTGGTCATGCGTGAACAAACTATCTTCTAGAATATGAAGCTGAACCTGCTGACACCAGTAAATTATCGTAAATACTAAAAAGAAGGATAGCATCCACAAGCTTATCCAACTGATGATAACTAAACTATTACCCAGAGTATATTAACATAATTTCATCTTGAGAGATCTAAGTCTAAATGAGGTGGATTATGAAAATTTGCGCATACTTTACATTGAGTTGCTTTACCTCTATATATCCTACACAGAATATTGTTGTATCATCTACTGAAGCGGTGTGTAGAGCTGACACACTCGATATTGTTTACGCACATTAGAGAGTCATTGAGTTGTTGCTAAATTTACAGATCAAGGAATGGGTTTCGGTGAGGGGAAAGAACGTGGTTCGTTGACGCTAGTGTCATGAATGTCGGAGACCATGCGCACGAGGAGCAGAGTATCTGATGCCCTCTACAAGTGCAATCGGAGCCTACTAACCCTACTAGCCCCTTTTGTAATGCACATTTCGTAGTCCCTCATAAGAGTCTTCGCTGTCATTTTTGCGTATGTGTAGGGTGTATTAGCCGTGTTAGCAAACAGAGTTCTTCATTAAAACACTAATAATAAGAGAAGTAGATCATCGTTGTATATGTTATAGTAATAAGGAGATAGAGGATCGGAGCTGGTTGCCATCTTATTTCCGAGCCATTTAAGTATTGGCTTGCATCATTATAGATGCGCGTTATCCCGTTCTCTTCTATGCTATTTTATATATGAGCGCTCTGTTGTTGGATTCATGTTGGTTCTCTCATGTTTATGTGCTCGTGCTTCTAATCTCTTTACAGTTTCTAAATTTTTCCCAAGAGCCGTTCGAAATATCATGTTTTTTTATTAAGGTGTGGGCGTTGAATTTTATTTTGTGAGCAAGTTATGATGATAACTTTTACAGTCCGGAGGCATTTCTGGTTTTAGTCTTGTTATTATTCTGTTGGTTTTATTCCTGCTGTTCTGCACATATATTTTGTGCCCTTGCCAGGCAATTTTCTTGGCATGAAATTGAATTTCTCGTGGAATGCAGTGTTTTCTTGCAATGGTGTTGGAGAGTGATCCTATCGATAGTTGCGTTCTTGTAGTTTCTGCCGTGGTTTCATTATTGAAGGGAAAGTAGCAGTATGCCTCGTGCCATTTGGGGTGGCAAGTGAGATGGACGAGTGAGGAACTGAAATCCTGGACAAATCCGTATTTATCCTTTTTAGTCAACCTGTCATTATTATGTTTTTGGTTGGATAAAATCACACGTCATTTCATGATTATCTTCACTGGTAGGTGCGATATGACTTATTTTTCAGTAATATATTTTAAGAATTTTTTTTACTCATTTTAAATTGAATAAAATCAATAATAACTTAAATATGATATATTTATTTTGTGGTCGCTTAATTCTTTTTTATTTTTCAGTCATACTACTAATGTACTACACTCAAATTCAATTTGAGGTTATGGTTTACTGTATTGCAAATGGTTTCTTCTTGTTTTTTACCCAAAATTTGGGAGAATAATAACCTTTACTAACTCTGGAATTTTGTCGTCTTGCTGAAAAAGTTTCAAGGGATAGAGGAGCAACGTCTGGCACAGATGTAATTCGCAATTCCGGTCGAGCGGGATGGCTCCAGTGTTATGGTTGTCATGTGGGACAGTGGTTGGGAGTGATAAGCTCTAACGAACGATTCCCAAATTCATCAGGCAACTCGAGATCCCCAAAAAGTTGGCATAGAGATATCCAAAAAATTAAAAAAAAATAAATATAATAAACAGGCAAGGGTGTGTGAAAGCGAAAGTATTCAAACAGCATGTTCTCTTCATCTTGCTCAAATATCCAATGATCCTACGTGACTCTGCGACGTACGAATAACATCACTTTGCTTAATACTACACTCTAATTACTAATATTATACGTATCAAATAGATTTTATAGCATTTCTCTACTCCATTATTAAAAGGCTCCCAATTATTTCCATGAAATAACAGTTGAAGGATTTACCCCGTAGAACTGAATAAGAAAGAGAAGAGATACCAAAAACTGTAACTTCCCACGTCCGGCAGAGATGAATATTATCATGGAATGCCTGGCATTAACATGTTCCTTAAAGAGTTCCTCACATTCTTCAAACTTTAATTGAGTGAAGGGGAAGGAACAACCACATGCCCATGCACCAGCAATTTCTTTTGCTTTGGTACCTGTAGAGCGTAGTGCACGATCCTTGCTAAGTAACTCAACATTTCGTTTCTTTCTAGCCATGGCATTGTAACAATTGAACATAGACCCAAATTCCATGGCGTGGATCATCTGATAATCGCCTAGCCCACCATTGCACGCGTGGCTCCAAGCCATCAAGTACTTCTAAGACAAATATAGCGCACTGTTTCTCGCAACTAGCCATCTATACATCTTCTCACGAGTCTTATATTCTTAAATTAGATACCAGCTTACGAGTCCACTTATCACCATATCTACCACCATCAAAAGTTTTTTGACGTTTTTCATATTCTTACGCACTAAATCTACTATAGACACACATATCCCACTACAATTCAATCAACATATAATTCAAACCTCTGAGTTCAAGACGGAACCATAACGAAATTATATATGATGGGTTATATGAATAATGACCTAACCTAGCTCTGTAGTCTCATGTTCATCAGATTCCCGAGACCAGTTTTATTTCAAGCTGTTTGCCACGTGATAACTTAGGGTTTGAGTATTAAGAAAGTAATTTTGATATATAAGATGCACGCCTAATTTATGCAACATACAAAGCATGTGTAAGTTAAGCTAATTTTTGCTCCCAATCACACTTAAGATCTTATTTTCTGTCAGCACACTTGATTCGAAACGGAAGAATAATTTATTCATGGGTCACAGACCATACAACTCTTGCATGTAGTGCGAGTAAAGCTAAATTATTTCGGGCAAACCATTGAAGCTCACAGCAAGTAGTAGAGCACCAAGTTCTTATTAAATATTCGGAAGCAAATACGTCACGCTCAGTAGTAGACAAATGCAATAGATATCTAATTTAAGATGATTAGTTTCTCTGTTCACTTACACCTTGCAATTCTCGGATATTGAGGAGTCTAAAGCTTGGTTGGTTATTATTGGTCATATTTAATACACATTCTATATTGACAATAAAGCATGAAGCTATTTTATCAGAGATTACATGAACACTTTATTCTTGAGGAATTACCATAACGGTCCCTGTCACAGTAATAATTCTGACTTGTAAAGTGAAAGGAAATAAGTTATTATTATACAGTACTCGTTTTTGTCTGAAACATTAGTTTATGAATATAAACGAAATTGTAGAGACTCACTTATCCCTACTTATAATATTAGACTAAGCTATAAGAGATTGAAGGTTATATTTAATTTTCAACGTTAGAAAAACGATAATTCACTTAATTTTTAACAACTTAACTTGTATATAAGTGTGTCCACCATACATTATACACTTAGAAATATTTGCTATACTTAGTGGTACACAAGAATTTCAATCCCAGAGTTCTTTCTCTATGGAGTCGAACCAAGACTGCCCTACTATATTTCTCCAAGCAAGGGGCTCTTTCACTTTGACTTTTCAACGCTCGGTGTTAATATTTTCATCTATAATGACATATTATAGTGTATTTACCATTATAATTACTACAATTAAATATTGAATGCACATACCACGTTGATGCACAATCTAATTATAATAAATACATAAAACTTTACAAGATTTTAAACACCTTATAACAGACATATCATAACAAAATTATATTATTTAATTAAAAGCTCTATTAAGAAGAAACCTTGAACTCATGTAAAGGTCACCACAGTAAAAGCTGACGACCTAATTATTTAGACAAAGTACTATTCCATGTGTTCCTATTCTTGAAACAGTAATGAATAATAATGCGCAATTATTGGTGCTTTCTCGATTCTCTACTGAAGCGGTGGTGAGTGATGTTTCCCTCTATAATAGAGGCTGCAGCATTGCTGAAAGCAATCTGATAATCAACGCATCGAAGCTAACTATATCTATTCCTAGCTTTTTGTTGTTAATTTCTTTCCTAGTCCTTAGTTTTCTCTATCTATTAGTTAATCCTCTCTGTATTAAAAAATACTCAAATAAATAAAAGTCGTTTGTTTAGAATAAATCTGCTTTCTTCCGCTATATTATCTCTTTAATCCGTTTTCTTTTTTCCTTTTGTTCGTTCTTTTTCCCTTTTGCTGGTACTGCCCAAAGTGGTTATCAAGAGCCAAGACCTCTGAGAGGTATTGTAATTTCTAGCGTTTCAGTGTAGTCATGGAGTTCCCTGAGTTTCCTGGTATGTGGAACCATAGAACCTGGACGAAAGTTCTGTCCCCTGTTCTCTGCAAACAGAATGTCAATATCCCATAGCTTTATATATATCAATAGTAGTTGGTAAATAAAATTATTTTATGTAGGATTTCGAGTATTGGTCTTGTTGTCTTGAGAGGTGTTGGGACCAAGTTACAAACTGTATTTTTTTTTTTTTTTTTTTTTAAGAGAATAATTGTTTAAATCTTCGTAGACTTATTTACACTGAGTAATAATAAAAAAGGGAAAAAAAGGCACAAGACTAATAAGATTCTTTATAGTCATGTTAATTCATAAACAAGAATGCAAATAATCACCAAAAGCGTATATTATAATTAGAACACACAGCAAAAGATAAAATGAAAAATGGTAGAAAAAAGAGTTTAAGAACCATGCATGACGGACTTTTCGTGAGTAGAAATCGAGAAAACCCAAACAGACTATGCTCTCTTCACACGCACTTAGTAACACACGTCAAAAGTATAGTCACACGTTCAATAAGCCTATCGTAGCTCACTGAAATCACACATATGGCTGACACCAAGGGGCTCCACACGCTACTGCCGCTCCAGAAACCTCTATTTCGCTGCTAGAGAACTCTATCGCTTGCTCTATGTATATCAGACCTCTGTGTCCGCCCAGAACGCACATGACGACGATTTATTTAATCTTAATCTGACGAGGTCATGTGCTTCTTACGAGTCTCTCATCACTCTCGAGTTTGTTAGATCACTTATTTACTATGCTGTCACGGAGAAATTAATTGCACACACGCACCCGACTGCCCCGCTCCCTTCTCACCAGCTATTTACTGGTTTTCTCGACTAGCCTGCCATGTCCGTGCTCCCGGAGCAAGCTCTGGTCTTCCAATGCTCTAAGGAATCACGGAGAGATTTATGTTTTCTACTATCCAGCGCAGCCCGGAGCCGTGTTAGGTGTGTTGGCAGGTCGCGGTTGTTATGACTGAGGAGAGATAAGTTTGGTTTCTATGACACATTTGACTCTTGTAGTCACATTAATTGATATAAGCCGGCCGAGAGGTGTTAGGTGGCCGAACGGCGCAGCTCGAGATATTGTTGTGAGTAATTGACCCGACGCGGGTTGAGTGCCTGCGTAGGCTTAAGTCTTAAGATTCTTGACGCGCGTTGGGTTCCTGGTTTCTACACTACGCTAGGTTATATTTTATATCAGATATGTTGATAATTTCACACTGTTGGTTGTTTTAATTGAGCATGTAGAGATTTGGACTGAGGTCTTGAGGTAGAATGTTATTTGATAAGTGAATTTTATGGCTAGCTCTTCGTTTTTTGGTGCTATTACATTATTAATAGTGGTATCATCGAGAATATATGAGTAAAATAGAGCTGAGTATTTGATGTTTGTGTGTGAGAATTTAATTGTAACTGAATAATACTGAACACGCATTCGTAGGCATGGAGAGTAATAGTAAGAATACGATATCACACAGAATGTTACTCTGTTTTTTTTTTTTGGTAATTTTTCTGGCAAGATAAAATGGAACTTTTGACATTTTTTAAAGGAAAGTTTCTTACCCAAACCAAGTTGTCTCTTACTGTGATGTGCTTGACATGGGATTGGTCGTTAAAATATACACCAATCACAACTCAAGTATATTGCACTTGCATATAATTGGTTCAAGTGCGGCCAAATGGTCTAGGTTTCCTTGTGTTAAAGCTTTATGATGAGTTATTTTGGCAATGAGCAGAGATAGGGGGTGTTATCCATTTATACTGCTTATATATTTGTTGGTAAAGATATTGGTTTGTTTAGAAAGTACTGTAGACAGGAAGTACAAGCAAAATGTAGGAATTTTGGGAGGCTCCAAATCTTGGTTTTGTGTCCAATTTAAGTAGAAACTAAACTTATTCCTCCTTTTGTATGTAGTTCTTATGTTTTGTTGAAAATATTAAAGCTCGTGCAAAATTTCATGTGACGAAATTAACAGGGATGAATTTTCATCAATGCTAGAAAATGTTTCTAATTGAATGAAAATGAAAATGTCTTCAATCTAAGTAATTAATTGATGAAACTCGAATGATCTTGAACATGGCTAACTTATGCCAGAATGGCAAACCAACTTTTCTAAATGAAACCTATAAGCTTGTACATTAGGACTAGTTGTTCTTTCTGTATTATGGAATTTTGGTTAAAGGCTTTAGAGGTTCTTTTTTCCTCACTAGAGAGCCTAGTTTTATGGAATGTCGTTTGAAAATATAGCTTGCTGCTGGTGTTCATGGATGAGATACACATAAATACCTGAGAGCTCCTTAGCACTCAATATATAGTACAGATAGATAAATATGCAAGTGTATACATATATAAAGAGGTCCTCTTAATCAGTGGCCATTTGTTCTAATTTTAGTTTTGTGGCTTACACTTGGTCTGATGCAAGAAACACAACTAAAGATTATGATTCTATTTCACATTTAACCTTTGTAGTTGAAAACAGCTGGATCTTACACTTATCTTCATGGCAAGACCTTATGAACTTTTTCCTTGCTATGTACTGAGAATAAGATGGGAAGGAAGGGAAAGAATTTTCCATCTGTGGAAGTAGATCTTTGGCATTTTGTACTTCTTCAAAGTCTTTACAATTGTATCTATGCTATATTACACAGTTTCGTAGAGAAAGAATGGTTTCTTATTCTGTGGTTCTCCTTTATGCATTTCTCATTTCTCCCTTTATATAGATATACATTTATCTCCTGTCTGGTATGGTGATGAAATTTGATGTAATTATAATA